>WAAB01019174.1:652-10652 GCA_013389865.1 Piaya cayana
AGATAAAATAAAGAAAAAAAGAAAAGGGAAAAATAAAGTTAAAATAATTTGTTTTTCATTGTTCAATGCTATAGGAATTCTGACACGAGTCTTTTAAGTTAAGGCAGAAGTTAAGCTAAAGGTGGCATTTGCTTCTTTTTTTTTTTTTTTTTTTAAGTTCTTTGCCATTTCATCATCTTAATCAAAATATCCTGTTTTTAAAATGCTCGGTCCTCCAGAGAATCAGCCCCTGAAGAATCACAGTTCATTGAAAGACGAAGAGCAGTTTTGGAGTATAAGTTAGATACTTGTGAATCAGCAGCACTGGGTGTGTTATTTTTTAACAGACTTTTGAATAAAATCCCATATAATCCTTCTTTTTTTTCACAGATTCTCTGATAGTAATTTGAAATTGCTCACAAAAAAAAGAAGCCTTTAATGAATTAAAGTTTTTCTGCAGACACAGATGAAGGTGCAGTGACTTAATGGGAGAAACAGAAGTGTTCTTTCTCTGTGAGGGAAGGAAATGCTTTGCCAGCAAACACATTTGTCCTATTTAAGTGTTGCTCAAGGATATGTGCCAGTCAAAGTGGTCGTTTTCTGTTGTGAGAGTCTGAAAAGGTCCTGAACTGTCAGAGATCAAGTCCACTAAATTTGCTCTTGAGGCAAGCATGACAGAAACTGGTGAAGGACAGGTAGGTTCTCTCTTGGGTCATGAGTTTGTGTTCTTGTCTGAATGTTTCATAGCTGAGGTTTCACAAAGGTTTGCCTAATATGGCACAGAACACTTTTAAAGCTGCTTCTGTTGCTGATGCAGAAAGATAGGTGATTTGGTCCTACATCTGCCTAAATTGCTGTCATGTATCCCTGTGTATGCAGTGAATTTATTGTATGTTGATGGTGTTTTTCACTTTCTTTGTTCTTAACATCTTGTGAGTGAAGAGCAAGAACAAGAGTACTGTATAGAGTAGAATATTTTCAAAACTTGCCTTTAATTATGTTGTCAGAGGACAGAATAAAGTTACAGAAAGAAAAACCCTAAGTCTTCCTCTTTCCCCCCCTTTTTTTTTTCCTTTTTAAATCAAGTATCATAGGTGACATCTTAAGGAGAACCCCTTCAGGTCCGAAACTAACTTGGTATCTGACCAAAGAACTGAAGTTTATTAGAGATGTGCTTGTCATGGGCATGCAACCAGTCATGGCACAATAGGAAACTATAATGCATATACGTCTTGTTATCTCAAATGAATGATTTCTCTGTTCTTTGTTAATAAGTTGGTATATTTTGATACATTCTGAAGCTTCTGGATTAAAATTGGAGTTGTGTTCTCAAACCAAGACACTAGACAGGAAAAGTTGAACAGCTCTTGAGGGTAACTATATAGAGAATAGAAGTAGAAACACAGACCTCAGGGTGCAGGGATATCTCAAGGGGATAATCTGTCTGTCCTTGGAGATCTGGAACTTTGCATAATCTTGGAAACTGTTTATGTAGAGATTTTGTCTGGAAATGAATTTGCCTGTGTTTTGCACATTTATAAGGACATTTAGTGAGGGTGATGAAGCAGGAATATAAAACAATAAATAACAAAATCAGCAGAGTATGTTTATTATTTTTGCATTGTACATACGACATCCAGCACAAAAAGACTAACCCTGTAGGTCAGAAACCAAGAGTGTGAGGGCAGAGGCAGAGATGATTATAGAATATATTCTAACCTGACACAGTGAGACAATGCTCAACTTGATGGCTTCACTCAGGAGGAGTGGACGTGTGTTCAAATATAGAAGTTTTCTTACCCTCAATCAGAAAATGTTAGTGTGCGCCAGCCCACAGTGCTTTGTCTATGAAGCTGTTTTTAGATAACAGCATCACTGTGTTTAAGCACCCACCGTATTCACCAGACCTCTATCCCTCTTCCCAAAGATAAGTCAGTGCTCAAAGGAACCCATTTTTTGTTGGCACGGCAGCATCATATGCAGCTCTCAATATACTTTCTTGTATAATAATGAAAGTGAGTCCTGTACAGGAATACATGTTCTTACAAGATAGGTATTGAGACAGTTAGCACAAGTCATGTGTTAAATAATAATGTGCTAAAGTATTTATAGTTATTTATAGCTGTGTCTCTGATAGCTATAGATATTAAAGCATTTTAACTCATGCAAATGCTTTTCACTTTGTTATATCCAGGGGCTGAAGCCACTTCTATAGGTTGATGAAAAGAAGGTTAGCAAAATATTTGCAAATTAAAGCATTAAAAATATTACTTCTTTTTATTTCATTGATACTTTCCATTTTCCCTGTATTTTTGAGTATTATTATTTCCCCAATGTCATAAACATACCTTTTGCCCCTATTATGAAAACTGATTCAGAGTTCATTTGACACCAAACTAGTGAAAAATTGCTGTTTGTGTAGTACATTTAAGAGTTTCTCAGCCAGTAAGTTGTGTGGTTCAAAAATAGCCAATAGTGTGTGTTACCTGCTTTTATAGACTTTATTTAAGGTTTATCTGTGCTGTCTGAACCGCGTGTGACTCGTAGTCTGTCCAGGCATCACTCCAGTGCCAAGTCTTGGTGCAGTAAGTTATAAAAGGACTGTGCTGGCAGTAGTGTGATCTGAATCCTAGGGACGTAATTATTTGGCTTCTGGTGCCAACACTGGTGGACTACTTTCTACTGACCTTACAGGTACTAGAGGTCCTTGCTGTGCCTCAGTGGAACAAGACAGCTGGAGAGTGGTGTGGTCACAGTTAGTGAATGAGGACATTTCAGAGCTTTAGTTTGCTAAAATGAAATGTGCCATCTTGCCCTTAGTGATATGAAGATTTTCAGAAGCTCTTGAAGAACAGATTGAAAGCCAGAGCAAGACTGACTTGGCAAATATTTCCTGAGCTGATAGCGCCACCACTGCAGTGGATAATAACTATTTCCCCTACTTCCACTTAGTGTGAATACTGTGCAGAGGACAGGAAGTATTCTATTGCTGTTGCTAAAGTAAGATACTATCAGCAAGAGCAAAAGTCAGTTTGGGTAGGTAATATGAGAAAGAGCCTGCAGATGAAAGAAGAACAGTGAGAAAACCTGTGGAGTGCGGAAAGTAGAATTAGGATAGTTCCCTAGCCTAGTCTCCAGTGCAGCTTTGCAGACTGTAACTAAATACTGTATTTCTCTTGTGGCAGTAACAATTTGCTTCCGAGTCTTTAAGTACTGGTTATAGACAAGGTAACAGACAAGTATTGCTTTGCTTTGATTGAAGTGATAGAAGACTTTGTATTTGGCTGACTTTCAGACTTAATCATGTGATTAAAAGAAGTAAATTTGTCAGTTCCAGAAGTTTTTCATGGATCTAATGTATTATCTGCACGGGACTAAAAGTTATTAAATAAATACAGTGTTAATCTTTAATGACAGTGTTCAAGCAGTTGGATGCCACAAGGTTGATGCATTGTGGTTGGGAAATGGTTTGATGAAAGGTCATCACTGGCTCCTGCTTTGCTTAATGTCTAATCTGAGAGCAGAGGGCCACATACGCAGCAGTTCTGAGCTTTACTGTTTCTAGAACATAGGAGAATTGTACTTTGATTATTTCTAACTTGATAATTGCCCTATGCTTGGAAAATGCAGACTCAAAGTATCTCCAATTTAATGCTGAAATATAATGTATTTAAGATCTTAGCCTGTTTTAAAACAAGAACAGTATGAAGAGACTGCAGTTGAGCTAGATTTGCAACAGACAGGTGGGAAAGTGCCTGGCCTGAATGCAAAGAATTTGGGCATATATACAGTAAGAACTTGCTTCTTGGGTTCAAAAAGAACATTCATCTCTTCATATTGTTTATGCCAGTGGTTAGCAGTGATGCTTAGAGAGTTAGATTATTGGAGTAATGTGTGACATGTCTAGCAAATCCTAGCTTCTAGCAAGGCATAAGAGTTCCTATGTGATTGTAAAAAGCTTTGTGTTTGATTATAATCCAGCGGTGATTCTGTAACACAAATAGTACCAATTAGATAAGAATCAAAAAATAAAGGTTAAAAAAAATTATGTGGTACTAATTGATACTGCTGAATAAATCTGAAGGTATTTGTCTCTGTTCCTTAGTGTTTATTCTGTTAGTTTATTTTATATCTAGTTGAACTCGTTAGTTTGTCTCATTTACCTACTCTACTGAATTTGGTTTATTTGAAAGATGCTGTCTCAGTAAAAGTGCTTATTGTGTAGTGCTTGCTTTGGTTTACTAAAGCTTAATACTGTGAGACTTAAAGGTGAAAAACAAAGCTGTTAACTCAGCACAGATTAGAACCAGGTGTCTATTGAGATCCTTACATTTCTATTTAATCGCTAACCAAAATTGACTGTGGTAGGGTTTTCTTCTAGTCATGACCATAGTTTTACTAGTCAGTTTGGTGTGATCTAAGTCAACTGTGGGTTTTTCCCCCCTCCTTCTTGTGATTTTAAATGCATATTTTTTTTTTCTCCAGGAATGTCTGGCTACAAAACCACTTTCTCCCTGCCCCGCTTCACATTTGTATTACAAACAGTTGATTTAGATGCAGATTGTTTTTAATCTTCAAATCAGATAAAAGGCTGGAAAAGTGGATAAATGAGGTTTGGAAGACTATGGGTTGCAGAGATGAGAAACCATTGCATTGTGTTCAGTCCATTAAAACAAGAAGAAATAGAAGAGATACTTTGATAAGTGTTCTGCTGGTGTTAACCTTGATGGCTATTATCGGGGGGATGATGCTATATCTATTTCATTGGCTTAAGCTTTTTTCATGCTGAGAGAAATCAATACTTTGAGTCGTTGGATGACAGAGGCATCACTTCAGAATTGACGGTGGCTGTCAGACATTGTCATTGGTTGACTTTTGTTCGCTGTTGAGGTTTTAAGCTTTCATTTTTCTAAGTCTTATTCAGGAGTCTTTGTAAGATTTCCCTTGGTAGCATTTTTAGTCCAGGCTTTAAATCTCAGGTCAGAGGTCAAGTGCAAAGATCTGTGAAAGCAGAGGATTGAGGGGCTCCTTAATTTACTAAAATATCTTTATTTGTGGGGAATTTACATTAGTGGCAAGACTACGTGTTATCGTATGGATGACTTTTCCTCTTAAATGACGCCCTCTGAGACAGATTGTTCGCAATGCAAGTAGCTTTTAGCCATTAGACAAAGGAACTGGCATATGTGAAAGTGTTCAGTGATCTCCGAGTTGTATAATTAAAGTAAAAAGGTGCAATATTACTTTAAAAAAAGACCCTACAGTATTAAACTTGTTCGTAGAAAGGATTCCATGGTAATTTTGGGACTGCAAAGGTGCACATGTAGATGGTACCGTGCAGAGGAAATATTTTACTTATATTTTTATAAAGTTCAAAATCAAAATAGTACTGAAAACACTAGATTCATCCTCCACTGAAATACAGACAGGCAGAATAGACTAATTCACCTTGGTGGTGCTCGGCAATACTATTTCTGGTATCTTTCCTACATGCAGAAGTTATTGTATTTTCATATCTTTAACTTGCCTTTTGGATAACATTATGCCCTTTAAGAATTAACTGTTCCTTAAAAATGTATCTTCAGATAACCTGTGTGTTCAAATAGCCTGCAGTCTTGTCCAAGCAGGGAATGAGACAGAGTGAAAACCTCTGTTCTGCTCTGCAATAATGACAAAGAGGGAGAAAGTTTCTGTTCCAGCCTGGAGAGAGGGTAGAGAACAAGGGTCTTCACTCTGCTCCATGGCATGTTAAAGGGTTCTGCTTAACACATTTGCTTTCTGTAAAACATTTAACAACCACTGAATTTGAGACTTTTTGTAGATAGCCTGTGGCGTACATATAGGAAAATATGTTTTTCTCCCTTCAACGTTTTTGTTTTGTCATGAGTGTGACTGCGATAGTTTTGTGATCATAATTTAATTATGTACTTGCTGAAACAGATAACAAAAATTATGTCGACCAAAGCACTAGGGAAAGGAAGTTTTGACAAATTTGTTTGCATGCAACTATATATGTAATTGTAAAAACCATATTCAAGCAGGACAGGGTGCATGATGCAAGTGTCAGAGATCAAACAGTAGATAAGAAGTAAAACTGTAAATATCTGGTTTTGAGTTTGTGCACAAACAGAATCAAGCTGAATATTTATTTTATGTAAATTGAATAATCAGGATTTAGTGTGAAGTATCAACATGTGCCACTAAATATCTTGGTATTGCATATATGGAAGTAGTGGATCAGGTGCACCTGAAGGCATCTGGAAATGAACAAAAAGCAGTAGAGAAACAGAGACTTTTTAGGGCTTTCAGAATAGTCTGGTGGTGACTGGCTACTTTGAGATGGATCGATTCCCATTTCTTTTGGTGGAGCCAGTCATCTTTCACTCCTGTATTAAAAATTATTTGAGAGAGGAAATGGGACAAATTGTTTCTCTTTTGCTGAATATTCGCCATATATCGTGGATAGGAACCACTGAACAACTGATGAGTCACCTGCATGATCAAAGAGATTATTCTTGCAAAACTATGCACACGTGCCATGTATTTGGCAGAACTGTGACTTCTTTGTCTTCTTGTTTGTAAAATAAAAATTGTTAAGAGTTTACTATGGTTAAATGTCCCTCCTGGAATGATGTTACGATTTTATGAGATCACTGCATGTGAGAGTCTCTCAGTTTTGTTGGGTAATTGCAAATTTCTGTTCATCCTAAATGCTGAATTTACTGAACAGTGGAGTCCTACACTCTTTAATTTTGTAGTAGGCTGATTCTGTTTTCATGGGAATAGCCAGGACATAAAAATATCACTTTTGCCTTCATTTGAATGTCATAGCTACACTTTGAAAATCTGCGGTGTGTAATGAGGGATGCGTTCCAAATTACATCATAGATACTTTTTTTTTAAAGAGGTACAAGTTCATTATATCTTTTACAAAACATTCTAGTTTGATTTCCATTTTATCATGTTTTAAGGTCAAATGTGACTTTAATGTTCCATAAAGAGACAGAGATTGATAATGGGGAAAGAATAACCCTCTAATGTGATTTATATCTATGGATTTTATGTCAGATATGAAAAGTTGCTGTTCAAATTGTAAAGGAGGATCCATTAAAGAGCACTTTAAAACATTTTGCTACTTAGCTTACCTTATACACTTGTTTTTAGAATTCTGCCCTTTCAGGCAACTTTAAAATAACAGCTTATCAAGCATTTACAAAGTGCTGAAAAAGAACTCAGAATCATCTTGGGTGCAAAATAGATTAATGTATTAGAAAAGACATCTGTATTTAAAAAGAGCTAGAAAAATCTTGTTTAGTGTTGGTTATGATTTAGCCATCTTATATTTTTATGAAGAGGGGTGGCAGAGTGTTTCATGTAGGAGTACAAAAGCCATTTTTGATGTCTCATTGATTTGGAAAGTCAGCAGCTCATTCTTCACTACTTCTGGATGTCTGCTCATCAGGTGAGCTTTGCTCTGAGGTCTGGGAAAAAAATATACAGAAATTTGTAAATATGCCGTTAAAATAGCTCTTAAACATTTATTCATCTGTTGATACACTTTTGTTACCCAGTGTCTGTGAAAATCTGCACAACCCCAAATTTTATTTTACTTGTATTTCTTTCACCACATTCCTTCCTGTCTTTCTCTCACTTTATGACATATATGTATGTATTTGTATGTACACATATATAAATAACTTTGTTTTATTTGCAACAGTTTTCTAATGCATGTATGTATAGATAGATTTATATAGGGAAAGCATTGCTATTGTATTAAACCGAAGAAGCATAATGATATTGCACTGCTTTCTAAGCTCTAAGAAATAATTGTACTAGTGTCTGCATCAGCTGTGCTTCACAAAGAAAAAGCAATTTTTGTTGTTAGGCAGACATTTGTGTCCATTCTGCTAACCAGATCATAGAATAATCCAATCATTGACAAAGGCTGAAATGCTTTGTCTGGCATACATGATCTGTGGAATTGCCAGATGAAAACTGAAATTAGAAACAGGGAGTGGTGAAGTGGGGAAAAGCCTTTATTGTTTCTACCAATGTTTGAATTTGTTGTGGGTCTTCATGTGCAGTGGTTTGATGAGGGGATCTAAATTTAGTGCCTGTTTTTCATGTTTTGTATTAAAAGAAGAATTTTTGGATGATCTACGAAACCCAAAATGTTAGGAAAATGTTTAACCAAAACTACCTGTTTGTAGGTGTGACTTTCAGTTCTTATTTACTAGTACTTTGTTTTGAGTACTTCGACAAACAGAAATGTTTATATGACAGTTGTAGTATAGCTAGAAAAATTATTAACTTTCCCATGGTGACCTGTGAATGTGCTCAACCTCAAGAAGCCATCTGGAAAAGATCGATTCAGTCTTCATATACATTTTGCCTTCTGTCTGTCTGAAGATATGTAGATATGCAGGTTTTCACCTTAATTTTTATAGTTATGTCTTTAGACAACAGCAAACAGCTATCCAAATCTAATGGAGAATCACAACAGCGGAGTGGTCAGCTAGCTGGCATTCATTATTCTGGAACTTGGCTCTTTCTTTTATAATGCTACTTATTTCCTTTATTATAAAATAAAAATACCTATTTTACCTACCTGATTAATTGTGCGATCAGGCTACTACTGTGCGACACTTGCTAAATCCTGAGTGTGTATGCTGTGTGGTTAAAGAATCCATGCCAAACCAAGATCCTCTGCTTGGCACTGTGGTCAGCTGTGCGGTGCCTCAATTCTCAAAACTGTAAAATGGGGTTAATTCTTGTTTCTTAAGGGTTTTGTATAAGTAATTACTTATGAAGTGCTTCAAAGTTCCTTTGGATGGTATACTCAAAATGCAAAGTAAAAAAGTCTTTATTTTCTTCCTAGTCACTGTGTGCCCAGTATTCTGCAGACAAACGGGAAGAAGAAAAAATGTGTCATCATCTGATAATGGCAGCTAAGTACCGGGACCAGGTGACAGCAACTCAACTAATACAGAAAATTATCAACATTCTGACAGACAAGCATGGAGCCTGGGGAAGCTCTGCCCCAAGGTAAAGCTTTTTTTTTTAATTTTAAAATATTTTCAAGATCTGGGCTGTGCTCAGCTAAGCTCAGGTGCTTTGAATTAATGCTATGGCCAAATTTAAAGTTAAGCAAAGTTTTTCAACTTTATTTTTTAAAAACAAAGTAATATGAAAAGGTAAAATGAATGTGTTGATGGGGGTGAATACCAGAGAACTAGTTTTGTTAGAGCAGTTAAAACCAGGTTGATTCTCTTGTGACTTTAAACTCTGCTATAACAATATGGTAGAATTTACTTCAAATATCCTATTATACCCATATTATTTATTTGTAAATATTTTCTTATAACTGGCTTTCTTCGTGGACCATTGTATGGTTCAGGATTGAACCACAGTTTAGTAACTTGGGGATTTTTTGTGCTAAATTGTAAAGAAGCAGCTTATTAAGTTAGAGGGAAATTATGAGCTTTGTATTAGTAACTTCAAGGTGAAAACAGTACCGCCAAATTCTTCTTTGACCATTCTCAGTATGTACCTTCATTGCAATGTTACTTGTCCAACTCCTTTTGCACAAGTCACAGCTCAAGTTTCACTTGCAAATCTAAAATTCAAGTTCAGGTCCTTGCAGTACATTCTTAATGAAGGCGTAAGTATAACTGAATCATATTTAGCCTGGAACGTAGCCACATTGAAAATGCTAGTATATTGAGATACTGTTATTTGAATGCAAAAGAATGATAAGCATGAGAGAGGTATGTGAGTAGACTACAAACTGTTTTCCCCAGTAACCTTTATTCATTGTTCAGTTATTGCTTGTTTTCTGTAAAGAAAAAAAATAATTCTGAAGCATTAATAGTTACAGTAGTGTACAGTAACATAAAGAAAATGTAATGAATAAAATTAACTGGAAGTGTTAAAATTAAGAGTTGTGATATTATAGCATAGAATGTCTACTTTAAATACCAGTTTTGGCCTCCAGGTTGTGAGGTTAAAAATTAAAAGTCCA
>WAAB01019174.1:15652-57237 GCA_013389865.1 Piaya cayana
TACTGGGGAAAAGATGGAACAATGTACCTGCATTTCATAAGGATTAAAATGAATCCCATTTAAAAATAGGCAGTTGCTATGTGCAGAATACAACGTTTCATCTTTGTGACTCAGTTTTGTCCTGGGCTCAGAGAAAAGTTAAAAGCTTGCTTGTATTCATTGTGAAAATGTAGAAATACTTTATAATTCTAGCTGTGCAAAAATTCTGCAATAAGATCTTGAGAAAATGATGATTGCATATGTTGAGCTTGGAATCAGATGTCCATTTTGATATGGATGTTGGTTGAGAACAAAATACACTTAATTCTGGGCTGTATCATGGGAAGGCACTAGTTTTGACAGTGGTGGAAGACTTATAAATGGTGAAGAATGGAAAATAAAAGAATTTGGGTTCCAAAATCTTTACCAGAAGGACTTTGAAGAGGTGGTGTCTGGTAAAAGAAATAAAAAATTGAACTGACTAGCAAGAGAGGAGAGTTGCATGTTAATCTAGACAACCCAAAGTGATTGCCTCGGTGAGGGTCGTAAATTAGAGAAATACTAAACAAAGGTCTTCAGAGCCTCTGCAGAGTATTAGGAGAGTAAGGTTTTCCAGTACATGTTGCCTGAACAAGAAAAGGTTTGTCAATCTAGCTATACTCACTAATTCTCAAAATGAAAGGGGGACATAGGGAGATCCCATGCCACAACACAAATGTAATATAAAATACTTGTCAAATGTATCACGCCTAGGGACTTCTTTTCCCCCCTTCCTCCTGGATTCTACTCTTGCATCTACTAGCTACCATTGCAGAAATGACATCAAATCAAACAAGTCCTCCCTCCCTCAGCTTTAGTGTTCTTAGTATTGCTGTTGTGCTGTCAAAAAGCGTCACCTTACTAGTGCAAAGATGAATTTGCTGATTTACTCAAACTGGTACAGGTAAATGAACAGATGCTTTGCTTTCTATTTGTATACAGTCATAGAGGTACAACATAATTATGCAAAATCTTTGCAAACAGTGTACATGCTGTACTATTAAAGTGTAGATGGCAGAGATGAAACTTTTGCAGGTGAAAGACATTGTGGTGACAGTGAAGTTAGTTTTTCTTTAACAGCTTGAAAAAGGAAAATCATATTATTGTTTACTATTTTTGCAAATAATGCTAGCAGTGTATATTTTCTATATATTACCAACATACAATTGCTCATTCAATAGGTTTTTGTCAGCAGGAGGAAGCAAGGTTTGATGGGGCTCTCTGTATTATAACATGGGAAAGCCAGGTTGTATTGTTTTATCCCTTCAGAAACCCCATGCATTCTTCTGCCTGATAATTTTGCTAGGATAATTTTGTTGTATGGACCTGTGTGTCGTTTATACTAGTAATCAGGAATTTTGTTGCTTTAACCATAAGGCAACTCCCTAAACAAATTGGAATATCTCTGCAGAAGGTCAGACTTGCTGGTGGAGGGGCATCAGCCATTTCCAGAATTGGTCAAAAATTGTATTTTCTCATATTTATGGCTAACGTAGATCATCAGAAACACGCAAGCCATCTAAACTGTACTTTCAGTAATGAAAACCACATTTTGTTGATGAATCTGTAACCATGCTTGTGTTACATACCAGTTTACCAATACCTCTTTTCATGGGACTTTGGGTAACCTGATATAGTAGGGTGTCCCTACCCATGGCAGGGGGGCTGGAATTAGATGATCTTTAAGGTCTCTTCCAACTCAAACTGTTATCTATGATTCTGTGATTATGATGCAAGAAAAAGGTGAATAGAGGAGCAGTGGTAAGACTTAAGGAGATGGTATCTTGGCAGCCTAGTGAGGAGAGGGTTTTCAGAGAATATAATAGTTAGAAGCTCTGGACCAGTACAAGTAAAAGTAGGTGTTTAGTCTTAGTTTTTCTGGAGTTTATGTTGTTATTTATTGGTTTAGAATGATTAGTTAGAAATTATATCCTATGTTGTTTTTTACTTCTACTCTAACTAGTTACAGAATTATTTAGAAATAAACTGCAAGATAAGTGAATCTGAAGAAGTATGATAGCTTGAAATAAGGAAAATAATTCTGAATCTAAATTTAGAAAAATTCCATTTTGCACATTTTTTTTTAATATAGAAGTAGCCTTCATGCTGAAGTACTGCCTGATGTAGGCAAGTCCAGTGCTACAAAGAGGGTTTAAAGTGATAAATCTAAAAGAAAATGAAAGTGTTGCACAAAACAGAAGTGAGGGGAAACATTACAAAGTCATCTTATGATAACACTTACTTTTCGAAGACTAACCATTATTGTTGAGTTTAACAAGGATGACAGTAATTTAATATGTATATGAATAGCTGAATATATAGTAGAATTGGTAGTTTTCTATATGCTCTGGTACTACTTGGCTGTATTACCTTTCAGACGTTGCTAAAGTATAAAACTTTGATTTATCCTTACTAAAGTGTAAACTTAGACAGCATCTTTTCAGTGGAGCATTGGAGAAATTTTAAAGAGCACAGAAAAGTAGCTCACTTTTTAATACCATTAGCGACATAGTCTGTGTTTCTGGCTATGTATGAAAAGTAACATATGCTAGGATTCACTTCAGCCAATACCCTCATTTTACACTTCATAAGGAAGAGGAGCTGATTTTCTGAATATTCTTTTAGAGTGAGCTTATTTTCTTTGCATGTTCTCAGCAGTGTGTTTGGTGCTACCCGCCTTTTTGTTTACTGTCCTGTAGACATACTAATGGTTTCATGCTAATGTACGTTTCCTACTATGTGAGTGCGGCTTCCAGGTTGTCTTTCTGCTATTTATCTACTTAGTTGATTAAATTTATTTTAGTAAAGTTGTGTGTTTTCTTCTGTTAGAATTCAAGTGTTTAATTTATGTGTTGAGACAATTGTGTTAAAAATAAAACCACATCTGTTTTAGACAGTATAAGACAAATAAGTCTTATAGACAAATAAGTTTTTGGTTCAACTGGAGAGTGCGTTCCTTCCTTTTACAGCCTTGCTGAGCCTGAATAGTTCTTTCGGGACTTCTGTTTGGGGTTACTGACAGGTACCAGTCAGAGAGGTGAAGACTCTGTATCATGTACAGACATTACTTTTTCTTTCGTATCTTGAAGCCAATTTGGGTTTTTTTGATGCCTACCCAGATACATATGAAGCAAGAAGAGTTTAGTGCATTTGTTTTTCGCTTCCTGTGGAGAGACATGGATAGAAACAAGAAAGGAGGGAAACCTGCTTATAACCATCAAGTTAGGGAAAAACACTGGTACCTCTTACTGGCAATGTGCTTTTCTATGACTACATCTGCACTACAAAAGAAGTGTTACTGTGCAGCAGAAAATTAACAGTGGCTAGGTATTTTTACTATGAAATCCCAGGCATAGCAAACCAGTCAGCATATTTTTTTTTTCGGAAGTACCTAGACATCTGTGACTGATGTCCTAGTTTAACCCCTCCTAATGAAATAGCAGCATGTCTTCTACGTGATAGATACATTCAGTGATGTTTCATTTACATCAGCTTCTGGATCATGTGTTCCCCAGGAAGTTTTTTTGTGGGTCATCCTGAGTAGCTTTAGGTGCTAAAGGAAGCATCAACACGAACAGAAGACAACCTTGGCCTCCCCTCTCAAATGTGGCTTTGGTTTTCTTTTTTTCTTTTCCAAAATAACAGCTGCTTTTAAGATGTTCTTTTTAGTGTTCAGTATTTTTCCAATTCCTGCATCATACCTCACTAGCAAATTATAATTACAGAGGTTGCACTAAGGAGCTTTTCTTTCTTTGGCTTTTTTTAAATTTGTTTTTCCTTAACACTTCCCATTTGAAACCTGGAAACACGGTTATTTGCTATTCCTCTAAATCTGGAATTATGTAAAAAAAACCAAACCAAAAAACAAAAAAGAAAACTGCATGTAACTGGAACCAAAAGGTTCTTTGCTAATTGTCACATTAAAGTGTTTTTTTAATCATTTCACATTGTGATTTTCATTAGAATAAACAAATATTCGTTAGGAGTATATGTTGTCTCTTGTAAGATAAATCTTATCTCTATTGTTAAGTCTGATTTTTGGTATGTTATTATTATTAATTTATATATTATTAAGAATGGACAGTGACATGCTGGCTTATCCATATTACAAGTTGAGTTTATTTTTAATATAAAAGACATAAATTGTACAGTTGTTTCTTTCTCAAAGAGCTAAGATGGGTAAAACATGAATGTAGGTAATGAACAGTATCTTAATGATGTTAGCAAGTTTGTAGGTGAAAGATTTTTTAATATTGCCGTTTTAGGTTTTATGTTGATATTGAATCAAAACAATTGTTGCATAGGTCCATGTGCTGAATTTAGTAATGAAATTGTCACTAAGATTAAATACAAAGTCTGGTTTTGAGTGATTTGGTTTTTGACTTCCCTGCTGTTTCTTCAGATGCAATCTGGGGTTATGTAATATGAAATTCTTTCTTATCCTTCACATAGATGTGATCTCAAGTGGTTTTGAGATTAAAGGCTGCTGACTAGTACTTATATTCTGATAAAATCTGTTGTAGTTGGGGGAAGCAGAAATCAGCCAAACATTCTCGTAACTCAAAAATTCCCAAACTGTGGCTTCCATTGTTGCTAGTGGATTTAGAGTCCAATTTGGTCTGGCTCGATTTGATTCAAAAGTTGATTATTTTTTTTCCTCTCTTAAAAAACTATTTTCTGCTAGTACTGAAATTTGTAATAGAATCATTGAATGACTCTGATAGGAAGGGACCTTAGGAAGTCTCCTAGCTGCCTGTTGAAATAGGATCAGCTATGAGATAAAACCAGCCTGATAAGGGCTGGGTCTTGAAAACTGGTTGGAGGGGTGGAGACTGCACAACCTTTTCGGGTGGTCCACTCCGCTGCCCAACTGTTGTAATAGCTAACAACAGGATAAAATAAAATAGAAACGCTGCTGGAACTTATCTGTCTCTGTTGTTTCTCATCCTGCCACCACACACCAGTCTAAAGAGCCTAACTTCATCTTCTTAATGATATTGGCAGGTGTGATTAGGTCCTTCTGAAACCTTGTCTTCTCCAGAGTAAGCAAGCCCAATTTCCTCAGCCTCTCCTAATGTGGCAAGTGCTCCAGTCCCCAGCCTCCTCAGGGTCCCTGTGCTGGGATCATTTTAGTTTACCTGTGTTTGTCTTGTTTGAGGTATGCAGACTGTCTAGATGCAGTCTGAGTGCTGACTGGATGGGGATGAGAATTTGTCTCAGTCTCCTGGCTGTGCTCCCCTGAGTGCAGCTGAGGATGTTGTTGATATCCTCAGGATTACCCAAGTGCCCTTTCAGCGGAGCTACTGCTCATCCCGTCATTCCCGGCCTGTGCTCTTGCAAGGGGTTATTACTTCCAAGGTGGAGGGCTTTGCATTTGCCCTTGAATGGTTTAAGGTTCCAGACCAGCCCATTCCTCCTGTCTAGGTCTCTCATCAGCAGGTCTGCCCTTCAACATATTGACTGTGCCCCCCGCCTACTTTGGTGTCATATGCAAACTTGAGGAGAGCGCACTCCCTGCAGAACTAATACACATTTTGAAAGTCACTGTTAATCCCAGCTAAAAGTAATCATAGAATCATAGAATCACCAGGTTGGAAGAGACCCACTGGATCATCGAGTCTAACCATTCCCACCAATCTCTAAGCCATGTCCCTCAGCAGCTCATCCACCCACCCGCACCTTAAACACCTCCAGGGAAGGTGACTCAACCACCTCCCTGGGCAGCCTCTGCCAGTGCCCAATAACCCTTTCTGTGAAAAATTTTTTTCTAATGTCTAGCCTAAATCTCCCCTGGCAGAGCTGAGGCCATTTCCTCTTGTCCTGTCCCCTGTCACTTGGGAGAAGAGATCTGTATCTTTTTAAACTTGAATACTGCAAATACGGTTTTCTGCAACTGTTACATGCGCTGTATTCATCCCAACAGGATGTAAAGCAGTGGCTGTTAGCTCAGGGCAAACTACATGATTACTTACAGCCTCATAGTCTAAGCTGTCTGCCTTCCTGTTCTTCTTGGATTTCTTTATGCTGTTAATGAGAGACGCAAAACATGAAAGGGCAGGCTCATTCTCAGTGAGTATGTGCTTTCTAATCTGTGATTAGAGTAGCTCATGCAAACAAACAAACAAAAAAAAACAACCTGAAAATGAGCTCAGAGCAAAACTCCTGTATGTAAAAAATGCTTTTCAAGACACTGAAGGATTTATTTGTTCCATATACCTGTTTAAGAAAGCAATGCTTTTCCAGAATAAGGTCAAGATGAGTCTCTGATCGGTATCTGGGAGGATAGGGGGAATCTATTTTAAAACTTTTTTTAGACCTCAATTGTTTTTTTGAGAGAACAATATCTGTGGAGTATCGATCGCCTGTGTCCAGTAGTTAGTCAAAGGCTATCTCCTTTGACTAACCCCTTAGCGTGGTGTCATCCTCCTTCATGTGATAGATTGTTACAATCTCAGCCAGTGTAATTACACACTAGCCAAGTGGGTCATTTATTTCTGTACCTTCACCATTTACCAAAAATCTCCTTTATCTTTGGGAGCCAGCTCTTCCTTTTGCAGTAAAAGCAAAATAACGGCACATAAAACATTAGAGTTTAAAACTAAGGGCTTGAAAAATAACTGTAAGACTAACTTTAAAAAACTGTTCTACCTTTTATGAACACCTAGTATGCTTTTTATCTATCTTTTTTCCTAGTGTCCTAGAGAACAAAACACACAAAAGCCAATTCATTGTTTTTCATGTGTCTGGTAAACACTATTTTTTATTTGTGAATGTTTTAGCTTTTTTTTAAATTTCATTTTATCTGTTAACACTAGATGCTTTCACTTGCATGAGCATACCGTCTCTCCTGCCTTCCCCCACATCAGCTCTTAATTTATGAAGTGTAAAAGCTCCTAGGAGCACTGCTACTTTTTTGCTTATGACAGTGACTGAAAGTATTAGATATATTTTTTGAACGCAGTTTGCATGTATATATACAACAAAGTCTGTTGTTTAAACTTGCATGAAATTGTATATTAAATTTGAAGCATGTGATTGTGTATTTACCTGTTGGGGAGGAGAGAACCTCTGTAACCGTATCCATTATAATTTCCTTAGGACTGTTTTTGAGAGGAAGATCAGTTGGGTAGCAAAGTTAGTATTTTTCTGTTTGTGAAGGATATATGTTCTTGTTAAGATGAGCATGAAGTAAAAGGACTCTGATCTTGGCTATGTTACCTTGTTTTCCCAATCGTTTCTTCTTTGGGCCCAGCCTTAAAACTATGTGAAAGTCAAAGGCTAGGCTGAATGCCTCATGCATTCATTTTCACTGGCTCTGAATCTACATTACTCCAGTTCTTCCTGTTGTTACCATATTATCATAATACAACCAAAGTAATTGTTTGCAAATAGTAAAGGAATCTAGAGACTTAGCTGTTCTGTAACATTTTTAAATATTGTAACTTAACATGTTTCAGCAAAATGGAATATGGATTTCTATACTGAGGAGGAAAATGTGTGAATTTGAGATTCTTCTATTAATATTAAACTCTCAAGACTTTACATGATTGCCACTTTTTGGTTTATATTTATTGCTTTTGGTGTCCCTATATATTTTTCAGAACATGTCAAGGTATTAAATCTTTCCATGACATGTAAGGCAGTTTATGTATGTTTATATTTGAACCCTGTGCTGAGACAGCTTTGTGACCTACAACCTCATTCTAATCTCAAATGTATGACTTGCATCTCAAACTCAAACATATTAGCTGGGTGGGTTTTTTTTTTTAAAAGGGTAGCTGCAAATGGATTTTGAATACCTGAGCTTGTCTTGTGGTTTGAAGTATTTTTTAAAATTAAATGCATTTTGGAAATGGATTTTCTTGCTTCTGTTAAGTAACTGATGCAGCCCTTTGTCATATCTCTTCTACAGAGCTCTGTTCTGGGATTTAGAGTAATTGACTCTATTTTGCAATATAGAATTTTGAGCCCTCTGTAGAAGAAGCCAAACCTAAAACTAAATATCCCCTCTCCTGTTCCTCAAATTAGAATTCAGTAGCAGTGTACATGTAAATCTTTGCAGATAAGCAGCAATTTATTTCAGACTCTTCTTTTCCTACTGCACTCCCTATCTCTAATCTCTTCTATTCTGTTTTGTGTCACCCAGAAGGTACACTCTGACTTTGTGTGCTGCGGGATATCCAAGAACCTTCTCTAAAGGCATATAAATAGTAATTTTTAGAGTATGTTGGGTAGGCTACATGTATGAGAATATGCTAGTAATGACAGGTATGACTACGTGATTTATTCAGCACTCCTAATACTTAGTCTGTTTAGCATACAAAAAGGGTCAGAAGTATTAAAAGAAAAATGGATTTTCATGAAAGAACAAAGAAGTGTATCAGGGACTAATGTTTATTGTCTTCTGAATCTCCTGCTCTTTAAAATTCTTAGCTAAATACGTATGGAAGAACTTCTTTTCATCCACAAGATTGGTTCCAAAGTACTTTTACTTGCAGTGTTAAGCGGTAGCTGGTACTGCACATATAGAGGTGGGAGAAAATAGGCCCCATGACGGCAAACTTCAAGAGACAGTTCTTCTAAATTAATCATGATTAGGTAATAATTTTTTTTTTTGAGAAAAATTGATTTGTGCTGTTTCTTAAGTGGTGGAGGGCAACTGATGCTGACTAAGGGATCCTGATGGTAAGATGTACCACAGTTCCTGTGTGATCACAGCCATGTTTGGTTTGAATCTCTTCTCCATGGTTAGCACATTTATTTCCTGATAACTGCTCTCTTCTTTACATCTTTCCTTACTCTCACACTGCTTTTCTGTTTCTTTTCTCTGGGTCTGTGAATGCGTGTGCACATGATACCTTGACTCTGTCCCAGCTGACTTGTTTTCCTTGTTCCCAAATGCAGCTCCCTTGTGTGTCTTGCCACCCTTTACAGTCTACATGTGGATTTTGGTGCTGTTTATTTGAATAAATGATGAAATCTTGCACTTAGTAGACATGATATTGAGGACAAACATTATAACAAATGTATGATTTGGTGATATTTCACGGTATGAAAATTATGCAATTTAAGAGGGGGACAAGATGAGGCAGTGAACTGATGCTGAAACACTCAGTTATCACTGATTGTATTCTAGAATGTTATTCTGGTTTCCACTTTTCTTTCTTAATCACTTGGTCAATGTTTCATCAAGATCCAGCATGGAAAAGTTACACTGGTGCTGATTTAAAATTTATGTTCATAAATGTCAAACCTTCTTTGATTCCTGTGGAGAAATTGAAAATGTGTTGTCTTAAAGGAGAAAATACCTTTATTGTGAAATGTTTAACTGTTTGGGTAAACATTGAATATTTTTCAGCTATTTGATAGCTTAGACACAGACAAAATTCTTTATGCTCTAAATACTAATTTCTTTATTTTGTTGTACTGTTTAGTTTATTCTAATAACCTTGCAATAGGATCACACTGACAACTGCAATTTCTTATAGGACTCTTTAATATAGTTTAACGAGTGTTATGAGGTTTTTTTTGCAATATGAAATCAGCATGTTGCATTTTTAAGTTGAGTTTGAAGTTACACTGTCTACAATATTCAGCTATTTATTGTGTCTGTAGTCAGAATGCACACTATGTGTGTGCATTACAGTACAATAATTAGCTTATAATTTTCAGCATTTCAATGAACTTTTGTCATAAAATTTAAGGAGATTTTAATTGCTAGTAATCAGGATTGCATGTTAATAGGCTGTAGATAATTAGGAAACCATTTGCATTTCTCTTCCCACGAATTTTCTTAGTATTTAGACCCTCACTTAATCCGTGACTTGCTCTCAGGAGAGTTGAATAATCCTATTTAGTCCCAGGAATAATAGATACATTTCTTTTTTTTTTTTTCCCTTAAGGTTTTCTTTCAGTTCGAATGATTTTAAAAGGGTTATACCTGTGATTAATCAGATGTACTGATACTGGGTGTACAGTATTTTCCCTCTGACTTCTAATAGGCTAGAACAATCTGTCAGTTATTGCAATAATAATACCATTGATTGTGAATTTTGCATTCCTCTACGGTAATGAAAATCTTACTGTTTAAATTGCTCCACATGTTTGGAAAAATATTTAGCAAATTAGTATGTGCCCAGGAAATTATCTTTTTGGCATGTTTGTGAATATTATGCTGGAGAGCTAGGCTGTCTACACCCTCTTCCATGTTTGTGGTGCACAAAGAAATACTCAGTTTCCCATGTCTGAAATGGTTTTAGTAGCAGAAAGAGTCTGTAATAGTGTCACCACTTGATTTATTAAGGTGTTTTGGATAAAGATGTATTGGTAGAAGTTGTGCATATTTATGAAGCAAAGATGTGAAATTGAAATAATTAAGGCAGCTGTTTGTTTGGTGAAAGGCAAATAGAGAGGATATGTATTGGTTTTAATGCTCCTGAAGGAAAAAAGTAATAGACCATTACAAGGTTGGCAGTTATAACAGCACCTGAATTCATTAACAGTAGGTGGGGCAGAAGCCACCTCTTGAGGCTTTTTATAACATGTTTAAAGAGACTATAGAAAATTGGTCATACAGGGAGAAAATACAGTAAATTATTCATGCTAAAAGTGTATTCATTTTACAATATACTGTAGTATATTTTGGGAAATGGTCATAAAAGGTAGCTTGGATAAGTAAAGCATTCAGAGAGTTGTGGAAGAGAATGAATCCAATGTTAGAAGGAAATCTGATTGTAGTAGGTACTGTTATGCTTTGTACTTTCTATTGTGGACTGCCTAGAAACCAAATCATAAACAAGTGAGAAGATTCACTGGAAAAAAGGAAATGCTGCAGGAAAAATATTAGAAATCTCTAATATTCTTGTAAGAGAAAAGGCTAGTTTGTGCCCAATATCAAGAATTTTAAATGAAGGACTAAGTAACTCCATAGATGATGACTATTTAATGCCTTGTACTACATCACTGTGTGTTGCACAAGTCAAACTGGGAGAAAAATGGGCTGATTGCACAGGTATGTGAGATTTTAGCATTGGGCTTCTAGAGGAATCTTGCATCATTCTGTTATTTAAAAAGAAATACGAGTAGCTGAAATAATGGGGTGTGTGTGTATATATTTAGATTGTACATCAACAGAAGTATTTTACAATACAAGTGATAAAAAGTGAAATCAGATGGAATTCTCTTCCATTTTACAGGTACAGTCTACAATTTCAACCTTTTTTTTTTGTTAGATACAGCAGAAAGTCTGCATTTCTTTTGCTGTAGTGTCCTGTTAGAACAACTGTAGTTTGAGATGGAAGGTACGTTCCTGCATGTGTATAGATCTTATTTTGCTTCATTTGTAAAGACAGACTAAGTACCTGTCTGGTGAGGCTTGTATGGAAGATAAAGAAAAGAAAATCTTTGAAGGACAAATGTTGAGACTACCTTGTCAGCACTGAATTGACTTAGTTTTCAGATTTTCTTCCATTCCCCTCTTCATCCAAGTCTCTTCATCATCTGTCTCTTCATCCAAGTCAGTGGAGGAGGTCATCCCTTGTCTTAAAACATTTCCAGTATATAATATCTTTGGATCTATTTCATGTTGTTTTCTACTTATGTGAAAACAGTAGGAAATTTGATATTACTTAAAGTAAGTCAACGTGGTCAAGCTGTTTAGCATATTTTGTGGAGAAGTTGGAATCCACTTGAATAAATAACTTGCAGTTATATTATTGATTGTTTCAAAGCATTATTTTACCAATAAATGTTATATTCCAAAAGACAAAGAATTTGATTATTGATAGCATTGCACTCTTGAAAGGTCAACCACAACTGCAGGTGGGTATAGCAAAGATTTTTTGGAAAGATCGCTGTTTCACTAGACAAGCACAGATGCCATTTCCTCATTCAGACTCATAATATCAGTGATAGCTTTAAAAATGTGGGTTTTACTTAGCACATTGCTTGCAAATTGAGAAGCTGCAATATTAGGCTTTTCATCACAGCGTTAGAACATTAGTGCCTGATGACTTTGAAAGAATAATGAATACAGAATTAAAACAACAGACCAAAATACTCCTTTGGGCTGCAATCCATACACTGTGGAATATTTTAGAAACCTCCATCTTATTCTTTGATGTAACTTGCATGGCTTAGTATATCAGCAAAGAGTTTTAGGCTTTAGTTGAATTTGGAAGTTTTTTCTTTATAATCTGATGCCAGAAATACACAGGCAGTCTTAAGGATGCTGTTATTAAAAAACCCCAAACATCGAGCGAAACATGGCACATGCCTGAGAGCACCAAATTTGGAGTTAAAATCATAGAATCACCAGATTGAATTTTACTTTACAGAAAGTGTTATTTTTAAAAAATTTCATTCCAGAAATTTCTTGAATTTTTGAAATTGAAAAAAGATTAATCTTGCATCTGCCAATGTTTAAGTAATCACTTACTGCAAAAGAGAATTTTTCTCAGTTATTTGTTTATAATCTCTTGGGGTGACAATAAGTAGACTATGAAGATGACATATTTTGCATCCCAAACAGCTTGCAAATGAGGTTAAAACAGATCAGACAATAATTGAGGCCCACTTGGTTACACAGTTTTTGCAGCTGTTATATGTGCATTTAAAAAGCATTATTTAACTCATTTTTTTTCTTTGGTCAATTGTTCTTGTTAGTTTATGAAAGCCTGAAAAGTAGACATGCTTAGTGATTAATTGCTTAATAAAATTATTTGTGCTATGTATTAGAATAGAGAAGATCTAAAGATGACTTAGAAGTCAGTCAGTCAGATTTTAAAAAATGTTTTGCAGTAATATACAAAGGACACACCATATCCATCATTAATTCAAGCTTTTTATTAGAAATGTTTGAAAGTCATCACCGTTCTCTTGAACTCATCACATATTGACCCGAGAGTTTATATTTCTGGAAAATCTCAAATATTTTCTCCCTGCCTCACCCCAAGGATTGTGTTATTGCTTGTGAGCAGTCTGGTGGAGAGGCAGGATTTGCACTTAATTTCTCTTCACTAGATCTGTGTATTCCGTAGATGTGTAGGTTGTAGCATGACTACTGAAATGTTTTTCCAAACTATTAAATAGTAGCCTCAAAAATTTTGACTGTATATAACCTTTTACCTATAGGCCTTTGCCTGTCACACTATACCTATTAACACGGGTGAGACAGTGATTAGAGGAGAGATAATTGAGTCTCTCCAGTCCGCAGTGATTGCAGCTGTTACTGACGTTCTTGTCCTCTGCCCATCATACCTTTCCCCTGCCAGAATAGAGGTGGTCTGCTGCATGCTGAGCAGATGTTTCTCCTTTGCATAGTTATCTTTTGAGTGCCTTTATATACAGAAATCAGATTGCACTGC
The DNA here is from genome assembly GCA_013389865.1 of Piaya cayana. Lineage (NCBI taxonomy): Eukaryota > Metazoa > Chordata > Aves > Cuculiformes > Coccyzidae > Piaya > Piaya cayana. The sequence continues at coordinate 29,035 of WAAB01019174.1, forward strand.
TACTGTCACTTTTATCTGATGAGAGGAAATCCCAGACGAATGAAGCTGGTTTTCTTTTCAGGCAGCTAAGCAAAGTTGCTCAGGGGCATGTTCTCTTTCCTTGCTTCTGTTGCTGCTCACTGTAAACGTTTTCTTTCTGGCATGTTTCTTCTTTAATCCCTCTTTCCCTCTTTGACCCATATCCTTAATCCCATTGGGTTTCTTTTGAACTTGGTTATTTCTTAGTCTTCTGGTACATCTGTCTGTTGTAACTATGAATCGTTTGCCAACACCACATTTTCATCATATTCCCTGAATATCTTTTTTCCTCCCACAGTTTGTGTTAGAGCACTTGAAGAGATACAGGGAAACTTTCTGGGACTGGTCATTCTTCAACTTTCTGATACTGTGTCAGTTCTTACTTCATTTCTTCTTTTTTCTTGTTATCTTCTCCTATTTTTAGTGTTCTCTTTCCTTTTTTATTTGTTTAACTTTCTTGTGCAATCGATCATTATTCTCTCAACAAGTAGAAAACTGTAATAAGAGTGTCTGAGATGATACAGACAGTATAGTTTTATATGTTAAATTCATGGAAGACACTCATTTAAAAATGTCCACTTTCAATGTTCCTGGAATGAGTAGTTTCTCTGTTGCTGTGTAATAAACAAGATAGCTTTCTTCCCTGATTTTCGTCATAAGCTCTTATAAAAGTAACAGTTATTTATCATGTCTTGTAAAATCTTTCTATGCAAATAGCTGTGATTTCCCCTTCCTGGTAGCTCTTGTTTTCAGCTGAAAAATATGTGTTGCACATGTATAATAAGGAGAACTTCGGAAAAAAAATAATGCAAGAATTGTATTATTGAGATTACATTATCTTTGTCATCATCACTTTGCTCACGGGTATAATTTTCAGCTGTTTTTTCACACTAAATATCTTCAAAAGTAATTGTAAACACAGTCCAGTGCTACAGTCTGTAGAGATTAGCCCATTTGAAATGTAATCTTTTCAGTATTGAAAGTAGGCATATGGATGTGAACTATAACTGAATTATTTTACTCTGAGTACTTTCTCGTTGGTAAAGGAGGTGTAGATAATGTGGAAAAATAAAACTGTTAGTTTTATCATGGTAACACAGCAATTCAGCAAATACTACATCTGGAAAAAGTGATGGTCAATGAGATCAAAGTAAGTGGTTGGGACCTGCTATATTTTTTTATTTACTGTATGCTGTGGTTCAGGGACACATACATTGCTTTAGATTTCAGGGCTAGCTTTTCATCCCTCCCTCTCTATGGATTCCTAAAACAAGTTTAGTTGTGATCTGTGCATGCTCAGTCCTATTGTTAATGCAGTTTGAATAGGTGAGTAGTTACATATTTTTTTTCCACTTCATTTGATTTGCTAATGCCAGGTCTTTTCACTTGGGAATTTATTTATTTATTTATTATTCATACATGAAATGAATTATGTACTTCCAGTAACGGTCTTGACGATGTTAAAGGATGTTGCAAATCATGGGCATAGGGTGTGTGAATTGCAGGTACATGTTTATATTAACAAGATAAATGACTGCTGAAGAACATCACATGCAGAGAAGCTGTTAACAATGTATTCTAAATTTTGCATTCCGAATTCTTACATTTTGTCAGATAACTCTCTTATTTTCTACATATGTGAATGACTGGCCAAACTATGAATAGAGAATCAGTATAAAAGCTTGAGTACCAGACAAAACTTGAAGTGTAGCTTTCCTGTGTATTACCAGAGTGGTAACTTTTTTTTCCTATTTCTCCTTGTAAGGTAGACTAGAGTAGTGTTACCCAAAAGAGTATTTCTTCAGAAATAACTACTGTATTCAAGAGAGGAGAGCAGGAAATTGAGGGAAGTGAGAGCTTCTACTGTTCGACTAAAGGGATGTTTTTTTACAAAATATATGCCCTTGAGTTTCCTCTTTTTTAGTGGATAAAAACTAATTTGTGAAATAGAGACTGACTAGTGTTCTCCTTACTGTAGGTATCATGAAACTTAATATTTCTCTATTGTCACTTCAGACTCCCCAATACTGCTGCGTATTTATTTATTTTCCTATTCTCATGATTAAGCACCTTTTATCATGCAAAAATATAAAAACTTCCATAGAATCACCAGATTGGAAAAGACCTCTTGGATCATTGAGTCATAGAATCATAGAATCACCAGGCTGGAAGAGACCCATCGGATCATCAAGTCAAACTGTTCCTGTCTACCACTAAACCATGTCCCTGAGCACTTCGTCTACCTGTGTTTTAAACACCTCAGAGAGCAATAAGGTCTCCCCTCAGCCTCCTCTTCTCCAGGCTAAGCAACCCCAACTCTCTCAGCCGTTCCTCATAAGGCCTGTTCTCCAGCCCCTTCACCAGCTTTGTTGCTCTTCTCTGGACTCGCTCCAGAGCCTCAACATCCTTCTTGTGGTGAGGNCCCTTTGGAGTCTCCCTTCCTTCCAGCAGATCCATGCTATCTCCCAGCTTAGTGTTGTCTGCCAACTTGTGAAGGGTGTGCTCAGTGCCTTCATCCAGGTCATTGATAAAGATGTTGAACAGGGCTGGACCCAGCACTGAGTCCTGGGGACATCACTTGTGACCAGCCTCCAGCTAGAGTTAACTCCGTTTACTACAGCTCATTGGGATTTCCATAGATTTGCTTTTTTAATAAATTCCAGTGTGAAATATGAGTTCCAGTGCAACTGGTCTTCTATTTTCATACCCTCAACTAACCTACAGTCATGAAAAAAAAAAATCAGTTTAGAACNACATACCCTGAACTAACCCACAGTCATGAAAAAAAAAAAATCAGTTTAGAACAGTTTAGATTCTGTGCATTCAGAGGATCTGTTCTCACTGGCTTAATTGATTTTATTTTGCCTTTTTGTTCTCTCGTATATCTCATCTTGCTAAAACTGTGCTGAATTTTTTACTGGTGAATAGTGGTAGGAAGTGGTTATTGTTATAATTCTGATGCCAAAAGTAAAAGTGGTCAGAAATTGAGTTTTGAAAAAAAATTAAGAAATAGCATGGTTTTTTTATGTGGCTTTCATACTAGTTTCTTTAGGTTTTTTGCATATTCGTATGCAATGAAAAGGCATTGTGGCATATTTTTGTGACTAAATATGTCAGCAGACTTTGTGGAAATAAAACCTGTTCGCATTACTGTGAGGGACAGCGTTACTCTAAGTATTTTTTGATAATCTAGGACTTGGTATTTTGAAAGATCAACAATGTTAGATGGTTTGGAATAGTAATCCTAAAAGAACGGCATGCATTACTTATGTTCCACTGTTTTAAATAGTGACAGTGTCAGGAAGGATTTCTTTAAATGAATGAAGTTTATACAGGACATGCCATCTATAGTATGACTGAATAAACATTGATTCTAACCTTTATTCATGAAAGGCGGTAATCTCAGGCTAATGCCGCACTTAACTCTGTACTTTCGAAATGATTTGCCTGATCTGATAAATTATGCAGTCTTTTATTTTGACCTTGTAACCCCGTAGAGTTTACTCAAACTGACTCCATAGTATTTGCCACATTAGCAGTATAATGGCTGTAACCAGTTCTTGTACTACAGTTCATTCTGCAGCAAAAGGTAAACACTGGGCCATGAAAATTTATTGATTCAATTACATGATATACACACAGTACCATTTGAAAAGTGTTTTTGGGATTAAGTCATTATATGTCTTCTGTTTGGTTAAAAATCTGAAATATATAAACAAGGAAGCAAGCAAGTATTGAGAAATATAAACTCCTGTTCTTACTGTATGATAGAACATGCTGTTAGACATCAATCTAAAAGTTGTTTAGGTCGACGAACAAGCCAGACGTTGAACTCTTATGCCTATCTCCCTAACTAAGGTAACTTTTGCCCTCAGATGATCCTGCAAGTATGTTGTAATTTACTCTGTAAATTATTTTTGTGTTCAGAGTGTATTATTTTTGCGCAGGAGTCCATGCATTGCAGTTTTTCTGTTTGGACAGAAGTGATGATGCTAAGTTTTTCTTCCTTAAACAGTAGGAAGTAAGGCTTGAAAAAGAAAAGAAAAAAAGTAGAAGTTAGTTGATTTAAGCATACCATGATTGCATGACATCATTAATTCATTTCATACTGTGTGGCCACTTGTGATTCAGATAACTATGCTTTTAAAACTAATGTAATATGGTTTTGTCTTGCATTGAAATATCCAGTGCCTGTATCTGATCAAACAGATATTTTGATACAGTTTAAAGACAGAATACAAGAATAGTTATCTTTAATTTATCTCTTACTATATTCACTTTGAATATAGGCAGGGCAAATTCTGCACAACTTCTACTAAGTAAATCACCTAATGACACAGTGATATGACATATACGTATGATTATCAGGCATTTCATATATTAGAGAATCATCTGAAAGACAGGCCATTAAAGATTTGGCATGCTAGTGAAAATGAAAATATGAAGAAAGTAGTAAGGAAAAAAAGAAAACATAGCTCAGAAGTAAAACTGATTATTTTCCTTGTTTCTGCTTCTTTTGTCTTTTGCACTCCATCTTTTGGTTTGGTTTGTTTTCAGGTGCATCTGTTAGAAACTTATTGTTATCTCCATTTTTGAGGGCATATTTGCATTTGCTCTAGTTAGTGCAAACAGGACTGTTGCTGGAAAAAGCACTTGAGAAATGGAAGGAAAGTATCCAATTGATGCCAGTGCTTTATGCAGACATAATTCTGGAGATATGCTTACTCTCAAGCATTCATAACATGGTTAGGAGAAGGAAGACAAAAAAGAAGGTTGTTTTTTTTTTACAAGTGTTTTCTGCAAGTTAAAATGTTTTTACAGCAGATAGTGCAGTCCTTGCTATTTTAATTGTAATTGTGGCCCTGTTGATTACCTTAAGTCTTGCATTGAAGAGAGTTTTTGGTTTTCTCCACTTGGGTTTTTTCTTTGGGTTCTGTTGGTCAGGGTAAATGATGTTGCCACTGATTCAACTGCAACTCTGGCAGAATCACTAAAGTTGCTTTATGGAGAAGTGTGATACCGTGACTGATTAGAATACATTAGTATTTCAGAAGTAATTGGGAAACTGGAGAAGGGAAAATGAGTAGTACATGGAACTCCTACTGTCTATATTAGTGCATATATCAGCCTCAGTGACCCAGTAAAAGACAGAAAACCAGTCAATAACAACCTAAATTACCATATTTCTGCACTACTATGCCTCTATAACTGAACCCTACAGTACAGTTTTAGATTTTGGGAAGAAATGGCATGGAAAGCAAGAGGAAGAAGTGTGTAAGGGCATTCGTATTTTGGCAGGAAGGGACATGAAGATGACAAGAAGGACCCTTGACCAGGGGGAGGATGGGGGATGTGAACTAGGGATGAAAATAACAGAGGGCTCTGGAAACTGAGAGCTGCAGCTGATGAAAGCAATGGCTTCAGAAAAGGATGAGGTGAAGTAGTTACAGAACTGCCACTGGGGGGAAGGGAGAAATGAAAAATATTTACATTTGGGTTTATATTTTAAATCCTAAAATTGTTCTTGTTTTGCAGGTATAAATTGTGTATATTAGCCCGAAGATGCAGCTGTAAGCTTCTGTGACATTAGGCTACAGAGCAATTTGCCATATAAATGTTTTTTGGTATTGTTTTTGCTGAGCTGCATCCTGGCTGTGTGTTTATGTCAGTGATTTTATTGGGAAGTCTGTTAGGACAGAATTCCTCAGTGTTTCTTTAGGGGGTTCGATAAGGGTGCTGGCTTGTTAGTGTGGGAGAAGGGCCACAGCAGAACAACTGCAGTTCTGGTATCACACAGAGGTGTCTACCCCAGCTTGACCCTTCTGGCTATGGGCAACTGCTCTGTCTAAAGAGGTGGAAGTGTTCTGTGATAAAATCCATCCAACCAAAGCTTATTTTCTTTCATAAGGCTGATTTTTTTGGCAGTAATTTCTACAACATTTAGACTGCCTGTGATTTTTCAGGTGATGCCTGATTTCTATTATTTTCTACCTTTTCTGTTTTCTGCCCTTGTTTCTTTGCTGTCTTTCCAGTGGGAGAGGACAGGTAGGCAGATGCAGCTACTCCACACCCCTATTCCCTATGCTAACAGTTTTTAAAGTTACAGAATCAAGAGCTTGAAAGTTTACTGAGGGTCAGAACTTGCAGTACTTATTCATCCACATTTTGGCTCTGCATGTATCATGCATCAATTTTGAGAGTTTCACGCTGTTGCTTTCAGATGACCATTGTAATACTTAGTGATGTCCTGGTTTAACCACTCACCTCTTGGTCAGGTCAGTAACTAAACTGGATCACAGAATCACTAAGTTAGAAAAGACACACCGGGTCATCAAGTCCAACCATTCCCACCAATCACTAAACCATGCCCCTCAGTACCTCATCCACCCATCCCTTAAACACCTCAGGGAAGGTGACTCAAATTCCTCCCTGGGCAGCCTGTTCCAGTGCCCAATGACCCTTTCCATGAAAAACTTTTTCCTGATGTCAAGCTTGAACCTCCCATAGCAGAGCTTGAGGCCATTCCCTCTTGTCCTGTCCCCTTTCACTTGGGAGAAGAGGCCAGCACTCCTCTCCGCAACCTCCTCTCAGGTAGTTGTAGAGAGCAATGAGGTCTCCCCTCAACCTCCTCTTCTCCAGGCTAAAACTGGGCAGCTTTTAGTCCCAACATCCCCCATGAGAAAGGGAAAAGGGGAATGAGAGAAAGAGACTCATAAGTTGGAGACTAGCACTAAAACAGCTTTAATGAAACAACAATAATAAAAGGAAGATAATAATATTAATAAGAGAATAAGAAAATATATACAAGAATACCAAAACAAATTCAAACTTCCTGATGACTGTAACATGTCTGCTGACCCTGTAGGGTAGGTGCAGGAAAAGTCCTGGACTGGACTAAGCAGCAGGTGGGAGCTTGGCTTAGGAACTGGATCCAGGAACACATGGATGTGTTCATGGCAGACCCATGGACGGACAGGGTCTTCCCTGAATGTTGTCCATTGAAGAGGAGAGCTGAGCCTCTGCTTGCTAAGGTTCTATGACGTGTGTGACATGGAATACTTCATTGACCAGGCTGTGTGATTTGTCCTGTCTGTCCCTCCCAGCAGGTGTGACCAGCTCTGGGATGGCCTTAATTTACCTGGCAATAGGTGTGAGCAGTGTCCTCTGCACAGGAATGGCCTGTTACCTTGGTGATAGCTGTCAGGCTTATTACTTCTAGAGGGCATGGGAGCTGAAGTTTTGAAAGAGGCTCAGCTGAAAAGTCAGAGAACATGTTCTGCTTTAACCCAAACCAGAACAAGTGCACAGAATGACAACTGCAGAGTGACTGTTCAGATGATGTTTGTGCTTGGATTGCAGTCAGTGTCTCAGCTCTTGCTTGCTGAGTTGAAATTTTCTTCTACACTTTAAGTAAAATTTTACATTGTTTCTAACACCATGAAGTAGATTTATGTTCTATACCGAATACAGAAGCCCAGGGGCTTTTCTAGAGTGCTTCTGTTACAGCATCTGACTTGACAAATCTTCAGAGTGTTTTTTACAATGACTCATAGTTATTCCTATTTTATAGATGACAAACTAGGACAGACAATAGATTAAAGTCGTAAGTGTCCTTTGCCAGGTTTTCAGACTATCTGGCCATGATACAATGTTTTTAAGAAGTAAAATCTCTACTGACTTCCATTGTTGCTCTGGATACTCAGCAGTTCTTCAATTTGGAGTCCAAGATTTTATACTTGGTAATGAGAAGATGAGAAATACAGTATCGGTGACCATCTGTGAAAAGGCAGATGAGGTGCCCAGTGTCATTTCTGTTCTGTACTATCTCTGTTGCTTTTTTTCTGAAGAGTGCAGTCATCTTTTCCAGCCACCCTCTACCTTATGTGCCTTTAGATGTCTGCAATAAAAGGGATCGTCCAGCCAAGTAGCAAGGGGAATAGTCCATTGTAGAGAAAGACTGTGGAGATTTAAAGAGAAGCGTTACAAGTGCACTTGCACTGGAGAAACTGTACAAGAGTGTTAAATAAACTGGGACTGTAACCAGATCCTCTCTTGCCATTATGCAAAGCATTGTGTACAATGGGTATCTGAAGCTGTGATCTGGTAGATCAGCAGAGGCTACTGAACCTGTCAGAGAAATGTGTCTCTATTAGGATTGGATGAAACAACTGGTAGACAGAAGGTTTAAAAATAAGAAATATATTGAGAACTAAGAACTGGCAAACTGAGGCTCATCATACTTCCTGACAGAAGAATAATATGCAGTCAATTTAACTGAATATATAGAATACATTTAAAATAACTATATGTATTTTTGTATATATCTATTGAATTCAATTTGTCTTATAGGGTGCTTAAATACTTAAGAGCTGTATAAGTCTCAAAATTTACAACACGTTTTATCCTCTTTTTGTTCCTCGTGGGTGCAGAAAAAAAGAAGTCTGGAACAGTGCAGTCTGAGCATTGGTTGGCTAGATCTTTCCCAGAGTTCATCATTGATTCCATATGTTTATCTACTGTCTAGCCTTCACGGTGAATGATACCTTTTATCTTTGGGAAATCTTTAAGCAATTTAACTTAGCTTATTGTTCAGTAATAAGGAAATACATAAGAAAAGCGATTAGAAATATTGTTTTATGTAAAAAGTGGAACTATTCTTCATTCATTATGTAAATATACCTCTGCTATTAATTCAATATCATTGGCTTTGATTGGCATAAATGGTTATTGTCAGCGTAGTTTAGTCTTGAGATAAAAGATCTTTCTACACAGAAACAAACCACTAATTTTCTAGTAAAGAATCAGGGGTATAAACTTTATTTTTGTTAGTTCTAGTATGTTTAGAGCACATAAGTAACAGGTTAAGGGGGAGGAGTAGTCAGAAATATCACAAGTACTTCATATCATTTTCCTGCAACCTTAGCACTTCACCATGAACATTATAAATGACTGATTCTCCTTTAGGTACTGACTTGCTTTAGAATGATGTATGAAATAATATGTGTTTTGCATGTCCTGTTTGTAATGATAAAGGTCATATAGTATCATTTACATAATCTCTAGCCAGAAATGAACTCTGGCAATATCTTCTGTATAACATATACATTATCTGAGGTTTAAAACTCTCATTATTCATGAAAGTTAATTTTACAGTGGGTGTGAATGATCTATCTTATGGCCGCTTTTTTGATCATTCTATAAAATAATATGGAGCAAAGCCTGCACAAATAGCAGGAAAACCAGTAAAGAGTGATGCATTTGCTTGACTCTGTGTATACCCGATTGGATCTTGATTGATGGCAATCATTTGTCTTTGTCAAAAAAAGGAGAAAAATTCAGACATTGAAATAAGAGTGCTATCAAACTTTCTACAATGGCAGAAAGATTCTATTAATGTAGCCTGAGAGTATTAACTGTCTCTGCTAGAAAATGATAAAGAATGTTAATTTTTTTTCTTGAGCATGTTTAAGTGTAAACTGCATTATTTTGTCTGTGGAGAGACTAAAAGGGGTGCACTACAGATTTATGGTATGCTGAAATTGGAATTAAAGAAAAAAAGAGTAAATTATAAAAAAAAAAGAAGAAACAAAAAGCCAAATAGAAGAGCTTAATCCTTCTGATTATGATTTCGCAACAAAACAATAAAAGTTTAAGTAGCATAGTGTCGTAAAATCCTTAATGCTGCATTCCAATTGATATTGAAGCTTTGAAGAGTAACTTCAAAGGAGGGTGAACAAGAGCAAAAATAGATATAAAATAAACAAAAAAAAATGACAAGCTTGGTTTTAGAAGTCCTTTTGTATGTCAGATCTAGGAATATTGACCTGTTACTTGAATGAGCTTTAAGACAACTTCCTTATTAATGATACTTAGAAACACAAAGCATATGCTCATGGGTAATAGCATATTTAATATTGCTAGTGTATTTAATATTGCTAGTAATACTAGCAATGCTAGAACACTTTCTCTTTTAAAATAAAAGAATAAATAATTTTATGTATTAAAAAAGAACCAAACAAACAGGTAATCAAACCATGAAAACCTTAAAGTGTTAATCACTGGATTTATCATGCCTTTTGTATCTGTGGTTTTTATTATACATCTCTAGTGATCTCTGGTTCTAAATGGCAGCATTAAAGTTTGATGACTGAAACAATATTTTCTAAATTATGAACACAGCAAATAGCCTTCGTGAATACTCTTTTTACCCTAGGAAAGCAAGTATTTTTTGTTCCTAAACTTGTAAAGAATAAGAAAGCTGTAGCATTCAGCTTTGGTGTGGACTAGTCCTGATACATCTCTTGAATTACTTACAATGTCCTAACAACAACATTGGAGAAGGAATATTTTCACTCTCCTCTCCCTTTCCCTCCACCACCAGCCTTCTTTCCACTCTTGCCTGCCTGCATTTTCTGTCCCCATTTATTCTTCATATTTTTTATTTTTTTTAATCTTTTACTGCTTTTGCCAGGTTTTTGTCCTAGACTGTCCTGGGTTTGGTTTTTTTTTGCCACCCCTTCTCTGCTCTGCCACTTGTCCTACTGATTCCCAACTCTTGTTCTCTTTTCTTTCCTTGATCACCAGCAGATCATGTAGGCACAATCTCTTCCCTTTCCCTTTTTTTATCTTCCTTAGCTTCCATATCTAGATGCTTTCTTTGTTGCCTTGCAAGCTCTTTGTCTCTTCTATATCTGGATGAAATAATTTCCTCCTTTCTGTTGCTCGTTTTGTTCCGGACATAGAGAGCACTGGTGAAAGACAGCTGCAACTTTCTTTGTCCCACTGCCTCTTGGTATTTCTGGAGTAGGCCTTTCAGACAGAGCTTAGATTATTTTAGTAGATAAAATTCTTGACTAGAGGAATCGCTCTCTGTTGGTCTTTGGGGCTAATGTATATTTGCCATGGATAGGAAGTAAGACTGTTCCCAGTGGCACATGAGGTCACAATGCAGTATAAATGTGATGAAGGGCAATCTGAGAGGCACATCCTAGGGAAGGACAGCAGCATCTTCAGTGGTTTTTTGCCACTAGCAAACACCTACTGATCATATACAGAATGTGAACTTCCAGAGCCTTTAGTGTGGCCATATTTGACAACTTTGTACAGAGATAAACAAAGAAATACTTTGGGCAACAGCCCATATCTAACTTTGACTTGTGAAATTTTATTACAAATTATTAGAATACAGTAAACAAATTAAGTTAGATCCTTAGAAGACTTTTGGGCAAGAATTATCCACAAATTTTTCCTTATGAAACATTCAAAAACTATTGAATTCAAGTCAAAGAATAAATTCAACCAAAGAATCTGGAATCTGTTACATTTGTTACTGTGTTAATTTCTAATCCCCAAATCCCATACAGTGTGCTGTAATCTCTGTGATGATTGTCAGTCTGTCTCTTCCTCTCACTGCCCCCTTCCCTCATGGGAGATTTTTGGGGAAAACAGCATCTTGCAGCGATTAGTATCAAAGATTGGTTACTTCTATCATATGGTTTGGTAAGTAATCCAAAGCTATCACTGTGGTTTGCTGCTTGCCGATGTAGCTTCACATATGTATTTCATTTCCAAAGTTTAGCAAAGTTATTCCCTATAAAGAGGGTGAAAGTCTAGATAAAAGCCTTTGCTTTTGTGAAAACCATATTCTCTCTCCCTCTTAGTGACTAGTACAACAAAGTAAATTTTAATGGTGCATGATACTGAAAATGAATCCTGTGACCTTGAGAATTGTAGCAAAAGATCAGGTTTTATTTGAGCCCTTTTACCATTGTTTTCATTACTGTATTTTTAATTTTTAGTTGAAAAATGTAGTACAAGTAGCTATGTACATATTCAATATTTGAAACAGTCCAAATCAAAATTCATAAGTCATTTTTTAAAAAAGCGAACTGGCTTGCATATGAATTAATTTTTTGTATTCCTTTCTAGGGCTTTGTTTATTTCATTAATACTAAATAAATCTTCCCAAAATGAGAAAGAATAATTTGTCTTCTGAAAGCATTAATGTTTTTACAGGAATGGAAAACTTCACTTTTATCTTATCTTTGAAATCTCTTACAAAATGTACAGACTTTTTATTTTGAAAAAGAAAGTGAAGACATTCAATTTTGAAGATGAAACAAAACAGTCTTTTCTCAATTTTGAGTGTCAGTCTGAATTGACTATTCTGTTGGCAGGGAAGCTAATTGCAAAACAATATAGTTTTCTTTTTTCATTATTTATTTTTCTTTATGAGTGTTTTCTATGATGGATTTAAACTCTGTAAACAAGTTTGGGGTTTTTTTTTTAGAAGTTGTGTTTGGGTTCTTTATGTTTTTCATTGTAGGCTACTGAAAAAAAAGAAGTTAGCTTATTTTAGCAGGGATAACAGACAATTATTTCTAAAGCTCAATAATGGAGAAGGGTGTGACTTTACATATAGTTACACATACAGTTTATATATGCAGGAGAAAGATTATATTCTAGGAATAAAATGTGTATTGTGATGTGGTGTGCCTAAATTATGCTTATAAGTATCTACACAATAATTTAACAATGATATGGTCTTAAATATATCTTCTCTGAAGAATTTGCATAAAACAAGAATTAATATCTCCAGCAAAAAAAAGTGGATTGTGTACTTGTTATGGTTTTGCTCTCAGTTTACATTCCAGATTTTAAATATGCAGTTTCTGGTTTTGTTGCAAATTTCTTTAGCACCTAAAGGATCTTTCTCTTCAGCGTCCCTACTGTTTTTTTGTGAAGGTTAACAGTATCACACAGTATGCAGATACTTGATTTATGCACACACAGATAGAACTCTGTAGTCCAGAAACTAAGGTTTGCCTGTGCCACTTAAAACTCTTGACCTTATTGCCCAAGTGACACATTAGAACAGAAATTCTCAGAAGTTAGCACAGTTCCAGCCTGTTGTTTTTTACTGTAGTAATTCTTAACAGGCTCTGAACTTGGGGGTTGAGTTTAATTGAAGTCTGTTTCTCTACTATGGATCAGTACTTGAAAGAGAAACACATCAGGAGGAAGGAGGAGTATAAATAGACAAACCACATTAGGCTGAGGAAATCCCCTGAGCTGAAAATCATTGGAAACTGGTAGAATATTAGGGGAGAAGTTGTACATGATCAGTTTGATCTTACTCTTCCTTAACCCATCACTTCAGCCACCACTGACAGTTTTGGATGCAGAATTTGGGATGCCTCTCTGCCTCTTGACATTAGCCCTAAATATGGACTTTTACCTTTCCAAATGGAGACTCCAGCTTTTTGTTATCATATTCTCTCACATCAGCTCACCGTCTTGGCAACATTCTTCCTGCCTGCCTAGATCTCAATTATACCTTTAATACTGCTTCTCCATCCTCAGTAGCATTTTGTACATGCTTTTTGATGCTGAGTTCTTGCAGACTGTGGAGCAGTTATGTGTGAAACAGTATTCTTGATACTGCTACCACCTTACAAAGAGCTATTCACAGGCAGGCAGCATCTTTGTCTGCAGACTGTGTCAGGTAACAGTTTTGAACTTGCCTCTGTGCAGTGCCTGTTGCCAACCTTTGGTTTCTTGTTTCTTTGACCACATATAAGAGAAGATAAGGTCTGTTTTCAGGTTGCTTTCCCCTTCATTTAAAGCTTGAATAAATACATTATTCTCTCTGTGCTCCAGAAATTATGCTTCATCATGATTCAGTGCTGTGTTTTTATTTTTAGCCACCTTTTGCAAGGCTTCCAAAGGCAAAATATATTTAATAAGTCAAACTTTTTAAAAGTTTTTTTGAGTCCTGCTATTGTTTCCTGACTGCTGTGCTAGTATGGTAAGAGCAGTTTTGCTCCATGTGCTACTTAGTGGTCTTGCTGCCTTGTACTTATTGTTTCCTGTCTCAGAGAGCGAGACAATGTGTTCAGTTACTTGAACTCTTTCTTACATATGTTCCTGCAATCATCACTCAATGAAGTAATTTCCCAGATTTTTGCACTCCTCAGATTTTTTAATCCTAAATTAAGTCTCTGACAGCAGTGTTAACCTCTAAATCGTGCCTGAAGGATGACTTTCCTTGGCTTGGGGGTTTTTTTTGTTTGATTTTGTTGTTTTGTTTTGTTTTTTTAATATAAGCTTTGATTTTAACTATACCAGAGTGCAGAAGAAATGCAAGTAATGTTGAACTTGGGTGTCTCTGAAACTTTGTCTCTAAGACTGCAAGCCAAATTGATGATACCTTTTCCAAGGTGTTGTTTAACAGTAGTCACACATGCTGTGGACCTGAGTTACCTGTTCCCCCAAATGTTATTTAAAGCAGAGGGACAAGGGTTTTCAAATTAATTTGTGATAAAGCAAGAGTTGAAGGGGGAATTTTCTTATCTCCCCAGATGCACGCAAATTCTGTCCACAATAAAAAGATGAAATGCATGTATTTTGATAGGTAGCCATTTAGAGGCCTCAGAGAGGTCTTTCTTCTCTTTATTATTGTTGGTTAAAAAATATATGTAAAAAGACATGTCTAAGCAGGCCAGAGTTGTTCCATCTCTAATAATTTGGAGGACAGTCTGTCCTTTTAGAGGAGTTAACAGGTTGGTCTCTTTGGAATGGAAAGCTTACTTTGGCAAGGCTGGTATGAAGGCAAGTGATCTTTAATAGACCTTGCACTACTTTGGAGGGTTTGATTGAAGACTGGAAAACTAGAGGTGTTGCACCTAAGTCTCAGTCATCTTTCCTATTCCTCTCTTTGGTGTTTGTTGAATTACTGAGCTAATTTCATTTCTAGATACTTGTTTTTGTGAGGGAAAAAAAAGATTAAAAAAATAAAGCAATTACTTTAAACCTTTCTGGCAGAGGACCTTGAGAATATATTTACAAAAGAAAAAAAAATTAAATTCCCTTTGGAGAACATAGAGCAGAAAAGCATTTGCTGAATCAGAGGAGTGCACTGTTACATTTTTATGGAAGCAAGAAAAGTATCCAGCTGTTAAGAGACCTATAAAAGAGGATTCAGGTTAGCCACAGCTCTTAAAATGCAGATATGTGGGAATGTGATTTCATCTTGTTTCTTCTGGAAGAGATGGTAGTGAAGCTGAAATGTTTGGGGCAGGTCAAATCTAAGGTTTTTAAAAAAAGAAAAGCTTTACTGTAATTCCTGTGTATAATACTTTTGCAGTCAGAACAATATACAAATAATACAACAGCTATGAGGAGATTTTCTTGTTTTGGTCTAAAGTTGACCTGTGCATTCAGAAATGCTTAAAGATTATAATCTCAAATTCCCAGCTACTGAAAAGAATTAATCTGAGTCATAATGTTTCAATGTACTTTATTCCTCACAGAATATATGCTAATGCTGTAATTAACGAGAAAAGATATAGGTCTTTTCTATGCATGTGCTTAAGGTGAGAACATCAGACGCAGTAGGAATAGGAGCTAGAGATTGAGCTGGCTCCTTTATCATGTATCCTTCAGTCTATATTCTTACATTCCATTGCTCATTTTGGCAAAGAAGGGATAAGTAAGTACTGCAGACTAAAATTCTGTGTAATCAGACAAATGGCCAAAAAACTCCAGTGAAATGTGATGTACCTATTTTTTTGTATATTATGGTTGTTAATGTTGTTTTCAATGTGAATAGCAGTTTAAGGAATCTATATGGGATGAGTTGTAGTTATTTTGAAAAACAAAAGTTGTTGACTACAATCAGGTATAGGATGTGTGAGATCTGGGAAGATTTTTTGAGCAGCTGAGCCAAAGTGGCCAGCTGCAGATTTGGAATACATTCATTTTTCGATGTCTCAGTTGCATCTGAACTAATTTTTCTCAAAGACTGAAGAAATTTTTCTAGTTAATTTCTGATAGAGGAGTGGAGTAGTTCTCATTTCAGTTGATTTATATTTAATCTTTAGGAAAATGCAGCAAGAATGGAACTGTGTCTTAAGGTGACTGTCTTTTAAAGCACAGCTGTATTTTAGACTGATAAAAATAAGATCAGTCTAAGATAAAACAGTGTTTGCAGAATACATGATTAGCACTGTACCATGTATTTAAGGGAGCGTTCTTTGAAGTATCAGTGTGCCCTGGAATGCCAGCACTTCAAAGAATGCTGCCTCCAAAAAAGCTGGGGTTGTGATTAGGCACTAAGGGGTTAATAAAGATCAAAGAAGAGTGTACATAAACTCATACATAAGCAAAGCTGTTTATAAACTGGAGGTTATTAACACCGTCACCTAGGAGAGCAACACCTTAAGGGTGGGCTTGTCTTTACCCTGACAGGAGGAAGACTGAAACATTTATACTGAACATTTTTTTTCTGGATTGCTTTTTAAATGAGGAATTCAAACCTTGTCAGTGCAGAAAAGAGTCTCTGTGATATCTGGAATTGGCATTGTTCCTCTAGTTTTGTTTTGCCTGCTAGTTAGTTGAGAATCGATTTTTGATATGATTCAAAATGGAGGCCTGTGTGGGGAATTGGGAATGCAGTGTCTAATGGGTGGTTGAGACAAGGAGATCAATATCCTAATTTTTTACTGTATAACAGCATGCAAACAACATTTCTACCAGTTTTTAAAATGCAAATCTAGGAATTACAGATCTGTGCTGTTTGTACTGTCTTCTTTATATGGGGAAATCGTGTGAAGCATCTGTTAAGACATGCTTCTCTTGCTGATGTTGCCAGTTTTATCCTCTACACTGGAAGTACCTTAGGTTTAAAGGTGCAAAGGTCCTCAGTGTGACATTTCTAAGCTAAGTATGAGTAGACATGCCTGAAGTGCCCTGCTTTTCACATCTATTTATTCTGAAAGATGTGAAGCAGAACAGTGTTACGTTCCCTTCTGGAAACAGAAGACACACACACAATGTCTGGATGAAATTGAAGGATAGATAAAGCCAAAAGTCACTTTATGAAAGATTCCTTTAATAGGCAAAGCCAAATGTTTTCTTGGAGAAGGGTTAGAAGAGGCAAATAGACTATGCTAATTTAATAGCTTGCATTAATATGCTGAATAATTGATATTATAGCAAAGAAGTTGTACTGGGTGGCCTTGGGCCTTTATTATGACCAGTGCCTGTTACTACAGCAATGACTGTGGCAGAGATTAAGATCCTGCCTGTGCATGATGTTGTTTTGCTTGAGAGTTCCCCATTATTTCCATTTGAAGTCTGTATTCTGAACCTATGGAATATGAATGTCGGGGGGGGGGGAGATAACATGAGAAGGCACAGATTCTGCTAATACTAAAGTATGATTACATGATGTGTCTTTTTTCTTTCTTATATCAAAGCAGTTCATCCTTATCCTTTTCTTCTTTCACCTCACCTGCACTTTTCGTTTTATTGCTTTTAGTCAGATAGATGCTGCTGAGACTGTAAACAGGTTACTAATATAAAACAGAATATTACAGGCAAAGTTGGGAGTCAGGTCAGGAACCTAATTTACTGAAAAACAGTCACTTTCCCTAGAGCATCACTATTCTGATTTAGGTTTACCACGTGGTGACACGAACACTTGTGCATGGGATCTCTGCATAAAATGCTAAAATTAGTACTGCTGCTGAGAACTTGCTTGTCAAGTTACATCTTCAGTGTTTGCTTTACGATTGTTAAGCTCAGTGTTTTATTTTCCAAAATATGTTAGTTATTTTCAGTCATGTTACAAATTAATAATACAGCTGAATGCTCACAAAACACTTTTTAGATTAGTGCTTATAGACATGTAGCTAATCATATGTGCTCTGGTGTAACTTCTTTTTAGGTCACATTTTGTGAAAGTTTATTACAGGAATATTGAAGGGCTTCAGAAAATGTTTGACTTGCTTTCTGAAATTGTGTTTTATCAAGTCAGTTAGTGGAAGATACCTTGCATTTTATTATTATGTGCAGAATAAGAGAGTTTTTAGTTAATATTCTGGACGTACAGCTGTGTGAAAACGCAATGGATTTCAATTTAGAAGATAAAGCAGTCCCTTATGTTACATGATGCCCTGCAGTCTGCTAGCAGCACTCCATCAAGATTTCTGCAGTGCTTTCTAGAACTTCAGCTCTTTTATCTTTGGATTGACAATCAAATGTGAATATTTATTCCTTTTTTTTTCTTTTGAGAAAAATGTTTGTGTATCTTGCAGCAGATGTCTGGCCTTAGTTCTTGAAGAATTTGTATGGAAGCAGAAGTTATCTAGATATAAAGCAAGAATTATTTCTCAACAGCATTAAAATTATCTAGTGTATTTTTTCTGAAAAATTTGTCATGACTACGTGTGATCAATGATTGCTTTTTCATGTAATTTTCAAGTAGCACCTGCTACTGTGCATTTGATGAGCCAGTGCCACCAAAGTGCTGAACAAATTAAAACCAGAAATTGTGGTAGGCTTGCAGCCAGTGATGGAGAAATTGCAGCGCTGTCTTCTTTCAGGTTTCCTTTCAAATCTCTACTGTTCTACTGATGAATGGGTGGTGTTGTCCTCTGTGTTTGGTTGTCTGTGAAACTAATTTAGCCTGGATCTCTGTGTTCGAGCATTTACATCTTAGAAGTTGCCATCACTGATTGCCTTGCTGATGGTCTTAGTGGACAGACCAAGCAGTGGTTAGGTTTGGAGATTGACTCACCTGCTTAACTCTATTTAGAGTTCCAACAAGGAGTATGGCATCTGGAAATTTATCTTGGTATCTTCACATGGGCTTAGTGCATGTGAATAACATATTATGCTTATGCCACGAACACCTACTGTGTTCTCATTCAGTGGCCTGGGAACAGCCTTGGCTTCCAGATGTGTCAGTGCAATCATTTCTAGCAGTACAAAATTCACACAGACCAATGTTTCATGTCTGTGTTGTTGTACATGAGAGCCATACAGCAGAGCAAGAACTTCTTTTCTTTAAATACTAGACTATAACAGCAGATTGTGCTGGTCTGAGTCTTCATAACGCTTTTTTTCAAGGGCAGACACACTCTAGTTTCCATCTGCTTTTGTTTGTTGCAGTTGTCATTCATATGAGTGAGTTTTCCTGCCTTTAAGGCTAGATAGCCTTCCAGATAGAAGAGTTCATTTAGAGCTCTAGTCATCTTCTGTCTCTGCAGACAATTTCTTTGCTGCTGTGCTGCTTTTGCCTTTCTTTCTTTTTTTTTAATTCTCTCTGCTGTACTGTTTTCATTTGGTACTTCACTAATGAATGAATGCTTCTATGTTGTGCTAAAATCCATTCTTAATTAACTGGTGGCCTAAGTACAGTCCTAAGACCTCTCAAACTATTGCTGTTGTAAATTTACACTTTCTTTCCTCTTCCCCACCTCGCAAAAGTCCCTTTTCTATCCGCACTAGCATCCTGACTGCTTCTTTTCAGTGGTCATAGAGGTAGCAGAATATCATGAAATGCACAATGGATTACAAGAAGTGATTTTTCAGCAATTGCATGACCCTCTCATCCTTTTCTGGTTGTACTGCTTAGATTCAATTTAAATCACCTCTAGGGTATGAAGACCAATAGGTAATTCGCACACCTAAAATTCCTTTGCTATAACACCATAATAAAACTAGCACACCAGTTGTTATGTTTTATTTCCAGTTGTGTTAATCATTGAAACTGGTAGGAAAAATATATCTCTTGTTCTTGGAGTGAAGATCTGTGAGCTTTTAAGCTTTTTGCCATTGACCACAGTGAAGTAGCTTTTTCTTTTACACAACACACTTAAAGTCCTGACAGTACAGGGCTGTGTGTGTCATTCTGTGTTTCTTCTCATTTCTGTATAGTTCTAACAGGCTGGTTAGTTACATGGGAATTGAGGGGAAGGTTTTATCGCAATGCCAAGTACATAAGCTGATAATTTGGGGAACTATTTGAAAAATAAAGCAGTATAATGGTTATGCTATTTGAATGAAACATTTATATCAAAGCTTTGTTTCTGTTCACTCAATATCATTACCAAGGAACCACTAATTACCGTGTATCGTGTTAGAGGGGGCCCTGACAAATCCATGCAAATCATATGATTTATTATTCATAAATCCCCAATCCCCTGAGAGACGTTTCTCTTGCACTTACACTAATTGAGTACTTATGTTCATTGATCCAGTCCATATAGCACCTTTAGTCTATATGGCAGCCTTTATTGGAGGGCTGGAAACTGTTTGCAAACGTCCCTTGCAGTTGATGGCACTGTCCTGTTCCCCAAGTCTGCTTGCTTGGCCCTTTGCTTCATAATTCTTTGGTTTTGCCTGAATCATCACTGTGTCTGTCTCCCCCTGGCTGTACAGGTACAAAGCCTGCATAGCACAGCACTGGTTTTGGGGGGGGTACTACAGTTAATTGGTCTTACCAGTAAGCCAGTTGTTCTAGAATAGTTTTATAGTATACTGGCTTGTATTGATAATTACATGCGTTTGTCCCAGTGGCTGCTCTCAAAAACAGCTCACTTGTAAGAATTAGACAACACAGGTGTTTATTTTTGTCTGTGCAGGTTTTTTTGTTGTATATTTTTCTATGTGTAGTGAGTAGATTTTTTTTTTGACCTCATAATACAGTGGTTGCCAAGAGTTATAAATACCCAGCTCTGATAGTTGATGTGTTCTCGTTTGTGAATAATCAGTGCACCAGTCAAGGAGATGGTATCCTATTCAAATTCCATATGCTGACCTGAAAATAAAAGTAGGGGACTAAAGATATATTATGTTTCAGGATAATACTTTGTGCCTGATCATTGTTACCTATTTTTCCAATAATTTTAGCACAGTTTTATAATGTAGTATAATTGTAATAGTTATATAGAAGAATGGCAATACTTAATTCTATCCAAACTGTCGAAAGATAGATGAATGACAAATTAATAATTTACCATCTTTGCATAATACTGTAGCACAGAATACCAGAAGGATTGATGGCAGAAGAGGTTAACAAATTTTAACGGCTTCCATTAGCTTTTCATTGTCATATGTTTGTGGTGCTGACTGAAATAAGCTTTGTAGGAGATCTCAGTCTAGGGAACTAATTACTCGTGCCGATTGCCATCCTGATGAATAGACCCTCATTGTATTATTCCCCTGAAGACGAGGAGCAGTCTGTGATTCACGACTGCATCCTGGCTGATATTTGATAATAATTTTAACAGATAAATGTAGGAAGGCAGGATGATGAAGTGCCTATCCATGCTCTGTGACTATCAAAGGCATGCACATAGCCAGCTGTGTTTTGCCTTTTTTCTATAATCACCAATGGAGAATTTTAAGGTATTAATCGACCTTTGAATAAACCCCTGTCTTCCTGTGTTTTATAATTTTTGTTGGGTTAATTATTCCAAAATAATTGAACTTTTATAGTCAAAGCATTCAAATTATAGTAACACACGCGAAGTGTGAAAATAAGGTACTGGGGCATTTGATTCCAATACTGCGGTATTTTTCTGAAAGTAAGAAATCAGGAAGATAAAGACTAGCACTACCTTTTCTTTGATGTTAGAAAAAGGCATAGAATTTTCATGAAGGTAAATGCAAAGACCTCCTTCATTTTTATAACATTATTTTTAGTCACAATTTTTAATGTCTACAGTTTGAATTTGAGAGTAGGGTTATGCAAATGATTCAGGCTTTTGTTATCATGTTTGTTGGAAACCTTCATTTACGTTAAATAAAACTGATTTCTGCCTTTAGACTTCAGAACTAAGAATGTAGATAGCAAGTATTTTTAACATTGATCTCTAAAATTAGTTGTGGCTATTCATTTGTCAGTGTTGACAGGTATACTTTTTATTAGCTCCTCAACCAGAAACAGAATATATATGCATTTGTCTATTGTTTTAATACTAGCAATGTTAACAACCAAAATCAGTGTTTTTTAATTTGGGCTTACAGGTTTTCAGGCTATCGTGACTATTCCGTGCTTCAGGCATTTTCTGTTTGTTTATTTGCTGTACCTGAAATTGGTGGGTTTTTGTATATTCTCTGGGCTAAAATACTGTTTTACTGTGGCATTCATTCATGATCATCTAGCAAGATAGTAACTGGCACTTATATATGACCGTATTAAAAAGATCTACGTATATGTGGAACATACAATGGAAAATAACTAATTTGATATAACCTTTTCTAGATGTAATATTTTAAAGTATGCCTTCAATATAGTAATTATTACACATCATAACATGTAGTTTTTAATTAAACGTAAAAACGCAACTACATAAACCAGAAATCCAATCTGATTTGCTCGAAAATAGATTGCTGTTTCACTCTCCTGGAATGGTTTATTTAAAAACAGTAAATGGAAAAG
Source organism: Piaya cayana (assembly GCA_013389865.1). Lineage (NCBI taxonomy): Eukaryota > Metazoa > Chordata > Aves > Cuculiformes > Coccyzidae > Piaya > Piaya cayana. Next base: position 51,284 of record WAAB01019174.1, read on the forward strand.
AAATGCATTTTCTTCTGTTGTTCTAAGCCTCAGGGGCTAAATGTAATGAATATTTTAAGAGATTATTTTAATTAAATTCCTGCACATCTAAACAGAGTAATATTTTATTATCACATACATAACCATGTAACTGAGGTATTCATTAAAGTTAACACTTTCTGGACCAAGAATTCATGGTATGATTTACTGACCTTGTGCAAAAAGGCACAAATTAGGAAGAAAAATGAAGGGGGACAGACTTTGATTAATATAGGTAATGCTATACCATATTTATAATAGCCTTTTCCCTATTCTGGTTTATAAATGCAGTCACTGAGAAAGGTGCCCTGCTGAGGCTGAAATGAGGCTGAAATCGGAGCACATGCCACTAGAGTGTGGGGAAACTGATCACACTGTCAGCAATTCATTTCAAAATGATGTATTTAGTGCTCATTTCACCTTCCAAGAAAAAAGGGAAAGGAGTTCCTTAGACTGGAAGGTGATATTGTTATTTTCAAGGACATACCTAAGTAAAAGATTGCAGAAAGGGGGGAGGTTAGGGAAAAAAAGGCAAAAGCAGCGCAAACAAGGAGAGCTTTATGCAGAAATTCAGTGCTACCATGCTGTTTGATAATTGCTAACATATGTGGCTCCTCTGTTTCATTGTAGTCGTCCTCGTGAGTTCTGGCGCCTTGACTACTGGGAAGATGACTTGCGGCGCCGGCGACGATTTGTGCGTAACCCCTTTGGATCGACACATCCTGAAGCGACACTAAAAGCAGCTGGAGAACATGGTCAGTGTAAAATCTGCTTCTTGCCAATAGTAGCAGGTTACAGTATGTGGCAGTAAAGACTAGACCGACATTCCTATAAGGTGCTAGAAAATTGTCCCAAATACCAAAAGCTTTTGTCATTACATTTCAGATGAATTCAGTACAAAGACAAACTGACTGTTAATTCACATAAGCAATGTTGGTATTTAAGGCTCTTCAGTGCGTCTTAGTTGAGCTGGCACGTTGTGCGTTCTTTGCATACAGCGATTACAACTGTAGTTCTCACTAAGCAGAAGAAAGGGGGATGCAATTTTGCCATTAATCCCTGGACACATTTTCTTGTGGTAAATTACCTATTTATGCTTTAGTAACGTCAGGATAAGATCTCTCCTGATCAGAAATCTGTAGCAATTATTTCAGTTAGCCTTAGCACATATCTTCCTATCATTAGGGATGCATTTAGAGGCAAGATAACGCTTCTGAAGCTAAACTCTACTCAGACCTTTACTTATGTTTAATTTCCCAAGTTTTTCTGCAATAATTTGATATTGAAGATATCGTAACAAATGCTGAAATGTGAAGTATTGTTCAAGCAGCAAGTGGTATTGATGACTTCTACCTGGTGATTTTTAAAAAGGAAATTGCATTTCTTAACAGCTTTTCCCCCATTTTATTATCATGGATCGCTCAGCTGCTCTCTGTTCTAAAGGAATGTATTTACAAAACTAATAAAATAATCAGTTTTAAAATTCTGTAATAAACCAAACAGATAAACAAACAACTACCCAAAGCTAGTGAACTCTGGGTCTGAGTCTAGAATTTTGCCTTTGCAAGCTAATGAAGATACATTGATGTGATAGAAAAATCTCTCCTATATTTAAAAACAATTTGCTTATAATTAAAGCTGAGTACCCTTTACCTTAAAGGTACATGTCATGGAATACAGTAATTTAAATTGATGTCTTTTTTCTTTTTCAGTCTGTGAATTGCTGCATACGTATATGCGTGTACACACACACACATCATATATGGAGTCATAAACTTTGTGCTAATTAAAAATTATGAAGACTGCTGTATGAATATAGAACATCACTGTCATAAAGTTAGTTTCCATCAGGCATTTTAACCTTTGCACTTAGCCTTAAAGGGCCATTTCTGGAAGAAAATGTCTACAATATGTCAGCTGATATAATGCCAAATGTGACATCAGTCCACTAAAATAAATGACCGTACAGAGAATAGTCAATAAAGTGATCTGAAAGCAGTGTTCATAGAGCCGTACATCTTTTACTATAGAAAAAGGAACAAGATGTAGAATTAATTAACCCACTTTTTGCTTTGAGGCTTGTTGTTCTTAATACTATGTGTTGTTTTCACACCATGGACTTCAAGGGCACAAGGTTTCTTTCTGTTTAGTGCTCCATGGATAAACAACAACTGCCCCCTTTAGTAATATGTTTGCTCTAAATTAAAAAGATATTGTCAAAGTTTTATGTATACTACTCATATTTTTGTATTTAATCTTTAGATTGCTTATCAAAATACTGAAAAATACCTTTATTCTTACTTCAAAATATTTAGCCTTCTTATCTATATTTGTGTAACTAATTCTTTCATAAGTAAACACACACTAATACAATTATTTCTCTTCCATATGTGATATAATATGATATTTTCATTAATCCATGCTAAATTTCAAGGGCTGTGGCTCATACTCAGTTTGTAATTGACAGAAGTACAAATCTATCCATACAAAAGAAGAGTGAAGAAAAGTAGCTCTATTTCTTAGATAGTTAAAAGGCATATCTGGTAACTAACCCTGGTAATTTAAGTAGAGCAAATTGTTTTCTGTCTGTTTTTCTGTTCTGATTGTGACCACATTAGCAGATTTATACTATACTTAATTACTTGATGTTGTTTTATTCTGAATTTAATAGCATACTGCATTTCTTATGTGTTTGCCACTATGTTTCTTTATCTACCCAGTGAATATTCAGCTTTACCATAAGTCATTATTTAATGTGCTTTCTGAAAATATAGATAATTGTTGTCTGTGCATATGTATGTGACTGTCTTGTTCCAAGACCTTCCACTGGCAAGATGTAACAATAGATGGCCAAGATACAAATTCAAGTTCAGCTGGAAACTAGATATAATGGATAGGAATACAGAGGTTGTTGGTTGTTTTGGGTTTTTTTTATCGTTTTGGTTTGGGTTTGTGGTTTTTGGTGTGATAAAGAGGTGGGTTGGTTTGTTTTCCTTTAGTCTCAGAAGGTACAGTTGCCAGAAGGGTAAACTGAAGTGGTCACTTGATTGATATCTTTCTGCGTTGTGTTTATAAACTTATTAACCAATTTCTGGTCAGAAAATCCAATTCTTTTCAGATTTTTGGAACCAGAATTTCAGGCCCTGTTTTCATGGTGTGGATATCCTTAGAATTTGCATAATATTTACCTAGTATTTAATGATTTGTTATCAATAGCCTATCCTTAATTATTCTATTTCAATTAATCTTACATATCTCTGGAGAAAAGAATTATAAAATAATGAATAAAAGGTTCCCTACTGACTATTTAAGCTTTTCTCAAAACAAACAAGAGCAAACCCAAAACCTGAAATTGGGCATAAGGGATTTTGCCAAAAGAGAGACAGGGGAGAATAATGCATAAATAATGGCAAAGTACTGTTGCAGTACCCAGGCTTGGAGGCATAGATTTTAGCACACTTCTCATTAGTAGATGTACATTTTCAACTGCTTGGTGTCTTTCAAATAGAAGCAGACGTATTCTCCACCCCAGAGAGCTCACAGTCTAGGAAAGATCACAATTTGCAACTGTGAAAATTATTCAGAAAACATTGGAAGCCTAGGTATTGTTCAGTGAAACCCAGAGAGAACAACAGCAACAATCAGCTCTGTTGCAGACTAGTTATGTGTCTTAGTAGCAAGAACCAATCTTTTCCAGGGATTGATTTGATTTGAAGGAGAACCTCTGGTGCAGAGGTGGCAGAATAAATACCTGAAGACTAATGTTCTCTGTTCAGACAATCAATACCAGCCCCATGACTATACTTCTGGCTACCTTCTAGTTAAAAACAAATTTTTTAATTCTGACAATTTAATTGCCATTCCCAAGTTCACATTAACTTGCTTGGGAAAAAAAAAAGGCTTTAGGTAATTTTTCAAAGGGGGAAGGAAAAAAAGAAAAGAATTCCCTCCAAAATGGCTATTTATAAAAGTCAGTCTCGTAGTGTATTGTGGCATAAGGAAAGAGAGGTGAAGGGTGTTTGGTAGGAAAAGTTTGGGATGGAAAGAGTTAATTATTTTCTGTTCACCCTTTGGCCCATTGTTTAGAAATGAAATCAAAATACTTATGCAGACATGCAAATGCAAAAAAAGAGTTCTTTAAAACTGTTGACATTTTTAGATTGACTCCCAAATACAGTATTTTGTGAGAGAATATTTAGCTGCTAGAAAATTTTAACAAGTGTTTGTTGTTTTATATTGCTGTTTGCTAAAAACTTGGGGAGAAGGGGGATTGAAATAGTCTGTAGCATTTCCATCGAGGCAATAGGTGGAGTTCAGAGCTTTATGACTGGGAGGGACTAGCAGCTGATCACCTACACTATTATAATCAAGTGGTTGGTTTTGTTTGCCTCTACTCAAGGGATGAAAAAAGAAGTCTTAGAAATAATATTTAAAAAATCTGATGTGAAAATGATCCATTTTTCCATTGTTATCTTTTTAAACAAATAGTAAGACTAGAGGAAAGCTTCTGGGAACCTGTTTTTAAAAAACAAATAGTAGGAATATTTTGATCTTTCAAATGTTTTCCCTGAAGTGCTTTTCCTGATGTGTTTACCAGACATTAAAAAAAAAGTTATAGTGTCAAGTTATCGTGCTTGCCGATGCTTTATTTTTTCAAACGGCTTTTAAAAGTTGTATTCTGCATGTAATGTAAACAGTTTAAAGTAATTTGTCTTTCTATGAATGTGTTAAGCTTGTTCAGCAATGTAGGCTAAACTATTATTTTTACACCCAAGTGTGTCAGAGATTTAACTGGAATAAATAAGACACTTCAGATGCTGAGATGTGTTTCCAGACAGCTGCTTGAAGAAACTGGATCTTAAAGAGCAGTCTGGAAAGGATTGCATGGAATTGCAGTAACAAATTATAATAATGAAATTGCTGTGCTGTATAAATACTCTGCCACCAGGCTGTTATGTCCTGTGAGACATACAGGCCAAGCGTTGAGGACTTTGTCTTGGCAAGGTATACACAGGGTTGGAGTCAAAAGCTCCAGCCATACCAAGTCCTGGCAGAGAGGGGTTTAGGTTAGTGGATGACAGAGCAAAGTTTGGGACCCGAAATAGGAAATCCAATATGTGTATTACATATGAGCATACATAGGAACTGAGTTAGTCACACAATGTCGTGTGTCTCTGATCAGTAAATATAGAAAAAGAAGTAGACTATGGTCTACATATAGAAGTGTACGTGTCTCCAGAAAATAGGTGAATCCATGTGGAATATATTCAGTCCTACACAGATCCTCGTCTGAGCACGGGTGTGCTGGTTTCAAATGCAATGCTTTAGTTAAGTCAGTAGAGAAAAAAGCAGATTCAGGTTCAGTGTGATGTCTTACTGCCCTCCAGTAGCTCGTCTCCACTGATGTGAACGGGCTCTGCATCTTCCCTTGTCTGTGTGGATACACGTTTCATGCATGTCAGGAAATGTGGGTAACATCATATGCAAAGAGACAGCAAAAATGGATCAATATAACTTATGGTCCAAACCCTTTTGTTGACAAAAGGAGTTATGCAAGATGTCTTTTTAAAATTGGTATAGTATCATTAGTTGGGGAAAGAAATAAAACCTGAATAAGTGACAAAGACCAGGTAGGGGGTGTATATTTCTGTTACTCAGACATCTTTAGCTGGGAAGTTGCTGTTCCCATTTTGTTTATTCTTAATGATAGATGAAAGACTGAAGGATGTACTAGTATTTTGGACCGTTGTGCTAAGTATGATCTTAGCTCTCAATTTAGTCTTAAATGACGATAGGAAGTCTAGTCTAGAAGAAATAGCATCTTCCGTGTAACGCAAATTGATTGTTGTAAAGGGAGGGAAAATGGCAAGTATGTACTGGTGGGGTTTTTTTAAAGAACAAGTACAGTTCCCTAGTATTTAAAAAAAAAAAAAAAA
>WAAB01019174.1:68715-132190 GCA_013389865.1 Piaya cayana
CCTCCTCCTCCTCCTCCGCGGGGCCGGGGCGGAGAGGTGGTGCCGGTGGGGTTGACCCGGCGTTAAAACGGGGCTGGGGGAGACGTGCTGGTGCTGACAGGTGTTAAAGCGGAGCCGGGAGGTGGTGGGGTGGGGCTGGGGTCGGCGGGGGAGATAGGGGTGATGCTGGTGGTGCTGATGCTGATGGGGTTAACCGGTGTTAAAACAGGGCTAGGGGAGAGGTGCTGGTGGTAGCGGTGCTGGGGCTGGCAGGCATTAAAACTGGGCTGAGGTGGTGGTGCTGATGGTGCTGGGGTTGACTGGCATTAAAACAGGGCTCGGGGAGAGGTGCTGCTGGGGTTAACTGGCATTAGAAGAGGACAGGGATGCTGGTGGGGTTGACTGCTGTTAGAACAGGGCTGGTGGAGAGGTGCTGGTGGGGTGGTGCAGGGGTTGACCGGCGTTAAAGTGGGGTCGAAGGGGAGATGGTGATGCTGGGGTTAGCTGGCGTTAGAACAGCACTGGGATGCTGGTGGGGTTGACCGGCGTTCAAACAGGGCTGGGGGAGGCGGTGGAGAGGTGCTTCTGGTAGTGATGGGGTTGACTGGCATTAAAACAGGGCTCGGGGAGAGGTGCTGCTGGGGTTAACTGGCGTTAGAAGAGGACAGGGATGCTGGTGGGGTTGACCGGCGTTAAAACAGGGCTCGGGGAGAGGTGCTGGTGGTGCTGAGGTTGACAGGAGTTAAAACAGGGTCGAGGGGGGAGATGGGGATGCTGCTGGTGGTGATGCTGGTGGGGTTTACCGTGTTAAAACAGGGCTTGGTGGGGGAGAGGTGCTGGTGCTGGGGTCGACTGGCATTGAAACAGGGTCGGGGAGGAGGTGGTGCTGGGGGTCGTGCTGGTGCTGGGGGTCACACTCTTCCTACGACCCAGCATGGGATGGGGGGGGGGGGGAAAGCTTCAGCTTTGCCGTGTCGGCCGGGTGAAGGAGGGGAGCTCCGTGCGCTCGCTGCGAGGAGACCCGGCTCTGGTGCCGGTGTGGGGAGGGCGAGGCGCCCCGGGGCTTCACCGCCGGCGTTAAATCTCCTGCCGGTAACGCGGGGCTCTGCGGGGACAGCGAGAGCGTCGCCGGAGCAGGATCGCACACCCTGTTTTACTGCCCCTGCTCCCGCTAATTTAGATAAATCTCGTGCCATAAAGTTCCGTTCATCCTCCTAAAGCCTAGGATTGAGTTATTCGAGAAGGAATCGGTATTTTATGCAAGTTTGCCTTCATAAGAACGTCGAACGACTCGGACGTAAAACTGTCCGGCCGGTTCGCCGGGAGCGGCTCGGGCTGCTGTCCCACCACCCCGGCAGGACCTGCTGCGGGACAAATCCACGTTTCTCCTCCCTCGAGGGCTTCCGATGCTCGCCCCGTGCCCGTGGGAGCCCGCCCGGCCCCGTTCCCACGCCCCGCGCTCCTCCTTGCGCCTCCCGGGCTCGCCCGGCGCTCGGGCTCCTCGCCTATTTTTTTTTTCCCCTTTCCTTTTCTTTCCTCCTTTCCCTGCAGCTGGCCGATTTTAATAAAGAAACTCTCGCCGTCTGCGTTTAAATTAGAAACATGCTGGGTGCGGGCCGTGCCGCCGTGCGCGCTGGAAGGGAGTGAGCGCGGCTCCCGTTCTCCCCGAGGACAGCACCGGCTCGGCGCTCCCCAGGGACGCTCTGCTCCCGGGCATGGGGGCGGGCGGCGCTGCCAGGTGTCCCCGGCGGGATGGAGACGGGGAAGGGTACGAGGAGAGCAGCTTCCACGGGGTGGGGGAGAAGGGAACGGCTCCCACGGGGTAGGGGAGAAGGGAGCAGCTTCCGCGGGATGGAGGAGCAGGGAGCATCTTCCATGGGATGGAGGGGAAGGGAGCATCTTCCACGGGATGCGGGAGAAGGGAGCAGGTTCCACGGGTTGAATGAGAAGGGAGCAGCTCCCACGGGATGGAGGAGACGGGAGCGGCTCCCACGGGATGGAGGATAAGGGAGCATCTTCCACGGGGTGGGGGAGAAGGGAGTATGTTCCACAGGATGGGGGAGAAGGGAGCGGCTCCCGCGGGATGGGGGAGAAGCTGCGGCGAGGGGAAAGCAAAGGCGCTGGCAGCGCTGCTCTCCCGGGCTCGAGGCGTCCCAGGACGCTCGGGCTGGAGCGGGACTCTCCGCGCCGGGGACCAGCCTTCCCCCCCACCTCTCCTGGACCCCCTCGAGGGGTTCTTGAGACCCCTTCTCGGTGCGACCTGGAGCGGCGGCATCGCGGGGCTCGGCCGGTCCTCTCGGAGGAGCTTCTGGCCGGTCCCTCGGGGGGTTGTTGTGCCCGTCCTCCCCGCTCCCAGCAGTGAAACCTCCCGGCGGGTTCAATGCCAGCAGGGAGCGGGGATGCGCGGAGGCGATGCCGGAGCCGTCGGGCAGGGTGGTGGTGGTGGGGGGTGTGTGTGTGTGTCTCTTGCTTTCGCGTTTTCTGGGTAAAAAAAGGAGCGAACGATTTCCCCTTCCCACCGCCCCCCGGGGCACGGTGACTAATGACGGAGCGTTACTAGTGTTCCGATTTAAAACAATTCATTACCAATTTTCCTGTCTGAGGTTGAGGCTCTAGTAAATAATAAATCAGCTAAACAAAAGCCGACTTTAATTTATTGCCCCGGCGCTAATTAGAAACATCATTTGAGCAATAAACTTAAACACTTCCAGCAAATAATGCACGGGAAAGCCCTTCTCTCCCGTGCCTGGGCGCTGGTGCCCGCACTGCATTAAGACCGGCTTCATCTGTGGAGGAATTTGAATAATTGAAATAGGGGTGGGGTGGGGGGGTGGGGGCAGGATCCGAGGAGGCTGTAATTGAAGAGCCCTTGTCACCGCTGCTTTTATGTGTTAGCGCAGAAGTCCATCAGCAGCTCCTCGGTGGTGGATAAAACGAAGCGGCAGCCCCTCCAGCAGCAGGAGATACTGTATTCCATTAAAAAGCCCGTGTGCCTGTGCGTGCCGCGGAGAGGGGGGCTCTCGGGGCTAAAAAGCCACTTGAAGTCTTCAGACCGATTGATCTGTATTCTCTCGTTATAATCCGTCTCATCATACTTGAGTTAATGAGGCAGGGGCGGGGGGTGATCTGATGGCCCTTGACAAATTCATTAGGGAGGCTGCGGGACATTTTATTTGACTGTTAAACATCGTGTTTGTTTGGTTTAAGCGGTGCCAACATCAGCACGCCGCTGCCTGGAGCAAGAGCGTTTTGTTAGCGCTGGAAAAAGATACTGGGAAGGGGACTGGGTGTGCGGAGAAGCCTTGCTCCTGCCTTGGCTCCTCCTGCCTCCTTCCCTCCTGGTCCCGCAGGGAGCTCGGGCTTCTGGAAATCCAGGCGTGTGGACTTGCTATGGGCAACTATTTTCTGTGCTCTGCGTTTTTATTAACCCCTAGAAAATGACAGAAAAAAAGCCAAACTTGAAACCAGCTCAGAATTGTGGGGAGGTGCACACAACTTTCTTGTTGTGTTGTGATGCAGCATACTTGCATTTGCTTGCCTAACCAGCTTATCAGTGGCACATGTTACGTATTTCAGAGCTTTTTCTCTTTTGAGCAGTGTATTTTAAAGTTTCTATCCATTTTTAAGGCAAATCAAAGTTTAATCAAATTGACTTGAGGCTATGAAAGGATTTCTGCCAAATCTGTCCTTTTTCTCTCCCTCTCAGCTCACTGAGAGGAGAAGGAAAAGTGAATGAACAGGTGCTCCTAAAAAGGTTAAGAAATGTTTTTATGAATAGCAAATGAAATAAGTGTGTGTGCTTTGTTGTGACAGTTTTGTAGGTGAGACTCAGCTAGTGTTCTATTATTTTTTAGTAGTTTATTTCCTCTCCATCCTTTCATTTAAGATAAAGGGTTTTGCGGAAAACAGAATAATTAATCTCCTTCTGCAACCTAACATCGTAATTTTTTTTTTCCTGGAGATCAGTCTTCAGATATTCTCAGCTTTAAGTGCTTTGTAGGACTCTGCTTCCATTTATAGAAGAACAGTATGGGAAAAGAGCTAGTGCCCTTTGCCTGTCATTTTCATACATTCCTGCACTGCTGATGGAGCTTGAACTGCTGCAGGGAATGTATGGATTTGAAAAGAAATGATTCAGTAATGCATGTTGTGTTTCTCCACAGCAAAACTGGGTTAGTTACAGTAAGTGCTACTGTGGGTTTGCCATCTAAAATTCTGTTTACATTCAATAGTGCACAGTGTGTACCCTTTCTTCAAAGTCATGGCTCGGCATTACTATCTGCCGATCTGCTCTACGGACTGTGTTTATGAAATTAGTTGATAGCACACACTGTGGGAGAAAAGATGGTTTCATTTCTCTACAGTCATTAATGCATCTCATCAGTTAAGAGTGTGGCATAAATCTTGTGCTTTTTTCCACGCAGATCAAATGGTATGGTGATTAAATAATTTATACATGTTTCTAAGTCTCCCCTTGCTTTTGTTTACGCAGTGGGAAAAGGGAGGGTTCCAACTACTTCTTCAAGTATTTTATTTTTGCTTTTCTAGTCAGTCTTTAAATTTGAATGTTTTCATATTCTGAAAATTAACCCTGAGCAACCTACTGCTGAAGGTGTTCTATAATGCTTTGAATCTCGTATTAAAAGTAGTGGTCTTTCTTTTCTCATGATGACTAATGGAGGTGTCTTTTAGCTGTGAGATTGTTTTGGATACTAAATACTATTTTGTAATTTTGCCCTCAGTAAGTTACCTATCAGGAAAAATCAGACATGGACTAGAAGGGAATATTTCTAGTGCTTTTGTAGCATTTTCTTCGTGTTAAAGCTTCTTGTGGGCTTTTTGTTTTGTTTGGAGGCAGTTGGAATTTTATCCAGTAGAAATAACCCAATTAATGTGTGTGGGCTGGTCTTTATTTATAATATTAATTGCATTAATAACATTATTTTTCTAAATTATGAGAGTATGTAACATGCCAAGATTTTGTCAACTTGACCTGCTGAATGCGGTAACACTTTTTCGCTTGAGAAGAATGTGAGGTGGGCTACATAATGTCTTGTCTGGTTCTTTAAAATGCTGTGAGGCTAAATCAGCACTTTATGAAGATATTCTAAGCAAAGTCAAAGTTCTGTATCAGTTTGTAGGCGCTTGGCCATAACTTTTCTTTTTGTCAGGAGCTCTGTGATGATTGCTATGTTTATTGTCATCGATGTTCATATATCTGTGTGTATATGTAAGTAATCATGCCAACAAACAATAGCCTGTGTTGTTTTATTGATTAGACAAATATTTTAAAGATCAGAAACTTTGTGTAGCTAGCCAAAAATTAAGCATATTTATAAGTTAGCCTAAAATTCTCTAAACTGTACCCTTTTAAAATGTCAGTTTCTAGCTCCAGAAGCGAAAGCTTCTCATTTATTTGCTTGCGTTTTAAAAAGTACTTTCTCGAATACCGCATGTAGCAATGGGAAATCCTCTGCCTCTCTCCAACTGCTGTACAGGTTACAGCCTTGCAGTGGGTCTCTATGAGTGCGATTTATAAAGGGAAGGGGTTTTGTGGGAGGAGGGAAGAGAGGGACTCAATCTTCTCAATAGCACTGGTGACCAGCATGGGATACATTGAGTCGCTTGCTCACTCTCTTCTCTCCATATTTTAAGGTGACTTTGTTTTGGGTTTGGATCTAGTAGAAACAGCATGGAAGTTTTATTCAATTTTTCTTTCTTCTTTTTTTTTTTTTAAAAAAAGTTTACTGTTTGAACAGTCTAGTAATCGTTCCCTCGTTCAACTGTAATACAGTTTAAATACACAGTTAGAGCCCTATACTTTTCTACATATTATACTTCACAGTATTAAACTTTAATCCTTTTAAAGTATTATGCTGACATAAAAGCACTACATTACCAGTTATAAAATCAATGCAGGGGTATTGTTGCTACTTCTAATGAGAGAATCAAATCATAGCTATTCCCATTTCATATCTTGCTGTGCGTATTTCAGAGTAACTTCTTCATGATAGTATGCTGCTTTCTTTTTAGTTTTCATATGAAATAGGTGAAACCTGTGTGCAAAACAGTTCAGGGTACTATCGCACATGGCCAAGGAGGGGAAACTGTTGGCTCAAATAATGTATAGAAGCCATCTGCATAGTTTAATTGAAATAATATTTGGTGATCTAAGGAATGGAAATTGTTCCTTTTCTTTAACCGTCTGAAATAAAACTAGGATGTAAAACAGCTGTCTTGGCCCATGGAAATCAAGGTTCTGCCAGCCTGTTTCTTTTCTTCATTTTCTACTCCTATCTTCCTTTATTATCTTTAGATCCCAAGGAGTCTTTCTTATTTTCTAACTGGTTTTGTCTGCAACAAGAGGCTGGGTTGGTACATTTAAATAGACTTTGGATAGAGTGAAAAATCTTTGATCTATGGCTATGACTGCTTCCAAATGATTTGCTTGCTGGGACTGGACACTGTCCATGCCCTTTCACTTCACTATCAGATAGGCACACAAAAAGGACTTGACATGCTACCAGATGCATAGTTAATCATTGCATTAGGTCTGTAAAGGGGTCCATCCAGACTCAATTAGATCTACCATTTTTAACTAGTGTTTGCTCTGTAGTTTGTTTGGAGTGTTTATTAAAAACTGCTTTAATGCAGTTCTGTGCTTTTATTTTCAAGTAGTCATCTCTGCGTTCTCTGATATGTGTTCAGAACAGCTCAGTGTCACAATATGACAAATATTATTGCCATCTAAGGTGTTATCTGAAGCTTTAATTACAAAAGATGTTTTTCTTTTCATAACTCATCAATTTTCCTTTCACATATCCAATTCCTAAGTATATTTGAAATCAGCTAAATGCAGTGACTGGCATGTGTTGAGGCAGCGTTCAGAAGAAAAGCTTACAAGGGTATCTAGAGGCTTGGAATTGATCCTTAAATTTTGAAAACCAAACAGCAGCAGTTTCCCTATCACTTATTTACATAAGAGCTCCTTCTTATATCTGTCATTGCATACTTTTGTGTGAGAAGGATACTAAGGACGTGGGAGTTAAAAAGATTCAGCTGTGGGGTAAAAAGCATGAGGTAAATTATCGCTCTGAATCTTGCCTGAGTTTTTCAGGAGTTGTTCGTGTATTTATATTAAAAGTTGTTAACTATATGCGCTAAATAAAATGTATTGAAAATTCCTAGCATTCCCAGAGTTTAAAAGTAATAATAATTGTAGTTCATGGAGGTAGCCAGTCCTATCATAGTGTGAAAAAGCTCACATGTTCAAATTGTATGAATCGTTTTGATCACACTTGATGTCTGTATTTTCCAGTAAAGCTTATATTGAGCATGGTTGGCCTGTGTAAGCAGGAGCATTAAAGGACACAAACCCATCGTTTCTTGAAAACTGATATATAAGAAAGGAGGACTAATCAGAGAATTAAAAAATACTTTAATTTTATTTTAATCCTTTGTTTATTTATATATTTATTTTGAAGGAAAGGAAGAGCAAGACGTTCAGATAATAAGTTGTGGGGTTTTTTTTCAAATCTATATATGGTAACTAAAACTGTTGTGTTCAGCTTCAGGGTATAATTCAGCATTCACTTTAGATCTGAGATTTCTTGCTTTAGTTCTTTGCCTCATGGTTGTCAATGTTCTTTGAATGAGGGCAGTTGTGTTAAAATGTAGCATCCTTTAGTTTCAGTCACAGGGATGTTCAGATGTTGCTAATGGACTTGCAAGATAAAGGCTGTATGAATGAATACTACTCAGAAGCACTACTAGGGCTCTCAGGGGACTTTTAAATTATTTATGCCTACCTGCTGCTCCGAAGTACAGGTATGTACATGTGTAAAATCCATTAATGATTAGTATTCATACATATATATATATGTATATATACGCAACAAAGAATAAGCCTAATACAAGAGTCCTTGAGAGGCATAAGCAGTTAGCTTTTGCCCATTCGTCAGCTATCTTGGAAGTTCGTTCTAAATGGCATCTGAATGCCAGCATGCCTATGAGGGGGAATTGTTTCTGTGTACTTCGTGGATTTCCAGAGTGCAAACTTGAAAGAAAGTGGGGCGCCAAATGCGCAGTCATTTGTGAATTTATATTTTATCTCCCTTCACTTGAAAATTTATGAGGAGAGTGACTTAGGGTGCTTGCGTTGTGTGTTCCAGGGCTTGCCCCCACTGATAACACCCTTGTTGGCGTGAAAGTGCAATGCAAATTATGACAGTTACAACCTTCTGTTTTGTTTAACCTGTCAGTGGATTTCCTGGCTCAGTGCTGAGGGCAGTGGCGTGTTCAGCTAGTTCCATATTCACCTAAACTTAAAAGGTCAGGTTTCTACAGGCAAGCCTAGTCAAAGCCTAATTGATGAGGAGGGCAGGGGGACAGAATTTACTGTTCTGTTGGCTAGTTTCATATCGTTAGGTTGTCCTGAAAGCATCAGGCAGTCACAGCCCCTTTCATGTAAGTGCTGACCCTAGACAGGAGCTGACAATCAAAGGAGGCAGCCACAGGAACCAGTGCAAGTAGGCTATTGATTTTTCAGTTAGGTGTAAGTAGTTTGTAGTATGGGTAATGGGTGACAGAGGCAGGTATGTCATTATCAATGAGCTCCAGAACAGTAGCGACAGCCCCCTCTCATATTTCCTTCAGCCCTGACAGTACGCGTCCAGCAGTGGTCAATAAATCGCCCAACCTTTTACTGACAAGTGACTTGGATGTGGGCATGGGAGTCAAAGAGCTAAACTTCCGTACTTGAACTTGACATGGGTGCAGAGCGAGGATCTCGACATCTGCGTTCCTGGCTTGTCAGGCAAAGGGCCGAGGAGAACGGAGAGAACAAAACAACGGTAGAAGTGTGGCTGAGAAAGCTTAACTTCATTTTATGCTCTTAAGAACGTCAAAGATTTCGTGCGACTGGGTAGACTAGCTTAAAACACCAGCTTTCTGTATAAATATGGTCTGATTCAGTAGTTAATTTAGGTTACCATGGCAGGGGTTTGCTTTTTTTCTTTAGTATTGCTCTGCATTTAATCAAGGTTGCACTGCCGTAGCAGTACAACAATCACCATCTGCCATTCAAAACCCACTTTTAATTCCTAGTTTCCTCTTCTTAAATTTCATACATGGAGACTATTTAAAGATATTGGAGCTTTCTTATAAATTCGGAGTGCTAGCAATACAGTTTCTTTTTTGACTACCAGTGCTGTTTTGGGTCAATAGGGGAGTACTAATACTTTAGGAAGCTATATAAAGTTTTTATTACTTGGATTTTACTAGCTGTGCTTTCTGGATTTAATAGTTAGATCCAAATTTTAGCTTTACACTTAATTAAATTCCGAAAGATATTGGGAGAACTTAAGAATTGTAATAAGTGATTGGTTGTTTTTTAAAAAATATACTAGTATGGAAAATCAGTTACATAAACTTGAGTATCTTAATCTGCATCTCCCGGAGCTTTCTAAGGTTGTGACATTATTTTAGGGGTGTTAGTTAACTGCATTTTTTAGAAGCTGGAATTCAGTCAGGTTTTATGCTGTGCACAGACGTTAACAAAATAACATATGCTTATAATTAAAAGAAAATCTTTAGACAAATTGAAATAAAGCAGAAGAGTAAATGTTTTGAAAAAGTCCCTTAAAATAACTCACTGGTATGGTATCTTGTTTAACAATGTTTGTAATGCTACACAGAGCAGGAATCTGAGACTCTATATGTTGAATAGCTGCAAAGTATCAGACGTGACTGAAACTTTTTCATCTGCCCGAAGCAGCTAAATCCATTTTCTTCATGGCTGCCTAGTTCACTGCAAGAGGAACACTGACATGGACCTGGGCTTGAGATTTGTCGCTGGATTATGAAATACTTTAATAAAAATTTGTATAATCTAACCCCCTGAATATGTGTATATTTGAAGCATTTATAAAATGAATCGATTATAAAAATCTATTTTGAGCAAGGCTTTGTGAGAGGGACTGGATAGCGATCTTCCAGAGGAAAAAAAAATCAGTTTATTGGATCAAAGGTGTGTTGGGTTGTTTGAGGCCTTCAGTATTTAAGGGTTTTTTTTTCCCTCTGTCAGCAGCTACTTGGTTAGTACATCTTGCAGTGTCTTTTTTCTGTTGAAACTAGGTAAAAAGTACAGCTGTGCAGTCTGAATCTTATCTTTTCTTATAACAGGTACAGCATCTCTTACTGCATTTTTAGTGTTGCTGGCATGTTGTATTATTGCAGAAATGTAAAAAGGAGCTGTAGAAAGGCGACAAATTAAATTTTCATGAAAGAAGACCCTAATCAGCAGTGACAGGGTAAGAGAAAGATGATTGCCACTTGGTCATTGTGGAGAGGCACTTAGACTTGGTGTCAGTGCTTCTGTTAATGATGACTAATGTCTTTCTCGGAGAAAACGCATGCTCACACATAATGCTACAGTCCAGAGAAAGAATGGAGCGATAGGCACTATTAAGGAAAAAGACTGTGAATTCTAAAACAAAAGCTCACGTCTTCAGATGAAAAGGCTGCAGTGTTTTTGCAATGCCAGAAAACACGGCTGTAAAACTGTTCTTGATTCATTCTTTAAGCAAAATAATAATAACAATAACGATAATAGTGAAAAATATACGCATATAACTATGCATATGTATTGTGTGCTACACAATGTAAGCACACTGTTCAGAGGTAAACAGTCACATTTTGTTCCTCTTCCATTAATGAAGCATGTTTTTTTTTAAAAAAAAGCAAAATCTTCTGCAGTATATTCTTTCCTAAGCATGGTGCTATGTTCTGAATAAACCTTTCATAGTGAAATGTAAAATGACTCAAAAGACCTTTTCCTATCTTGAAGCTTTAGCTGTTAGATACATTGGCAAAAAAGAGGTGGCGTGTGTCATTTCTTCAGCTTTTCCCAAAGTGAGACCTTTCAGAAGGGCATTTGCAATGCTTGTCATATTTTTTCATATACATCTTATTGGCCTGACAAGTCTAGAGGACCATGAGAAAACAGATGTCATTGCATTCAGACAACACTAATTACTTTGGGATTTTTGCAGCCTCAGTGCCTGCATGTAACTGTCGATTATGACTGTTTATGTGGCCTATCATGGGTACACGTTGCACATTCAGTTGGTAACACAGGTCTTTGTGTTTCCTGTTATCACACAATAAGAGGTAAGGATCAGCAACAAGCACCACAGCAGGGGAATTTTTTATTATGTGACTTTTGTGTGTTTAAAATACATTTTGTTAAAGATTGCATTAATATTCCTTATTACATTTAAGTGGTTTAGCATCTGTTTACTAACTGGAGTGCAGTGCTTTAGCTGTCACATTTCACCATGGGTCTGCCTGTTGGAGGCTTTGGTTTTCTGCAGTTTTATAAACACTATATGAGAAATACTGATTAACCTAGCAGTTGTCAGAAATTTCACTTGTTTAACCTTCAGACTGAACTGGTGAATTTTTTAAGGTGTCATAGTTTGCGTTACAAACCAACAGTCTTATTCTCTACAAACTGCCTTGTCGATGTTTTCTTTGTTAATTTTTCTCAGTGACTCTGTCATTTCAGAATCTGTTCTTCCTGTGTAGCAAGAACTGCCACATGATTTTTAGCACAAAGTTCAAACAGTGGTCACGTTGTGGCACTATTTTGTATGTTATCTTGAATTTTGGTACATGTTTCATAAGCAGAAAAACTAATGTTAATCACAGATTGGAAAATAAGAGCTCCAATAATGTAACTTCACATGCTGATGAAGCAGAAATAGAAGCAGCTTTATCAAAGATGTATGATGAGATAAAACTGCAGTCTCTGCTGTACAGTTATAGTAATTATGACTAATGAACCGTCCAGTCTGGATGAAATGGCATGCCCACAGGGACTGTGGCCAATCAGTTGTGACTTATGCAAGCTGAACAAAACATTGATGGTGTTCCAGATTCCCTATGAGAGCAGGAAGTGTGGTCTTTGTTTGGAACGTCAGCTTTGTCAAGTTATTTTCAAGCAGTTTAGGAATAAACAGTGTTAGTAAATAAGGTCTGAAGACCTGCAGTTTGTTGAGTTTTCAAACGGGCATAAAGAATTACAATTTGCCGTGATCAGATATATCTGAATGAGAAACCCCTGTGTCGATGGCACATTCCTGTTGTAAAACGCTTCAAAGTTCTGGTCATGTTGCTAATCTAAGTCATTGAAAGCACATGTTCTATTTTAATATGCTGAATACAGTGAAAGCAAAAGATCTAAAACTTGTAAATATGAGCATTTAGGCTTATTGTAGTATTTTATTTTTTAACAAATTACTTTGAGAGCTGCTACTTCTGTTTTAATTTTTAAGCACTCTGCATTTTAAATCAGTCTTTTGATTTTTAAGGAAAAGAAGACAGGTACTTCGTAGTTTTAGTACCTGAAAGTACAATAAGAAGGTTAAACATACAGGCAACAGAAAGTGGAGTTCTAGTACATTTTTACAATTGATAGACTACCAGAGTAGTTGCTTTAAAACAATTTCTTTTTATGAAGACAATTTGGGTAGCTGTAAAAAAAAAAAAAAAGAAAAAGTCACAAAATTCTGAGTGCTAAAGTACAGGTTGTAGGAGGACTTCTGAAGTTAATTATAGGATAAGAGTGCAGCACAGAAGATACTTTTCTAAATGTGTTTGTGCTAAGTTGTTTAGGCCCAGTCTGGAAGCAGTTGTGGATCAGACAGTTTGGTACATACACGTGTTTGAAGGGTTTGGGAGTGAAACGATCAACATGTTACAGATGTTAGAGATACATTACAGTCAGTTTAGCGTTTTGCATGAAACCTTCCAGAAGACTACAAAGAAAAATCATTTCCAAACCTAATTGCAAACAAACTATGGGAAAAGTAAGGCGCCCCCCTCCCTCAACGTTACAATATTTAGAACAAAGTTAAAGCATCGTGTGACAAATAGTATTTTAGATAGTTGTACTGTTGAAAAAGGTGTATAGAATCATAGAATCATAGAACAACCAGGCTGGAAGAGACCCACTGGATCATTGAGTCCAACCATTCCTATCAAACACTAAACCATGCCCCTCAGACACCCTTGTCCACCCATGCCTTAAACACCTCCAGGGAAGGTGAATCAACCACTTCCCTGGGCAGCCTGTTCCAATGGCCAGTGACCCTTTCTATGAAACTTTTTTTCCTAATGTCTAGCCTAAATCTCCTCTGGCAGAGCTTGAGGCCATTTCCTCTTGTCCTGTCCCCTGTCACTTGGGAGAAGAGGCCAGCTCCCTCCTCNCCGAAAGGTAAAAGCTGATATTTTATTCCCTGTGTTTAAGCTTTTCTTTTCCTGAAATGGAGGTAATCACAAGTGTTATCTCCAATATCTGCTATCTTTTATTCTGAACAAACCTCAAAGTGGTATTAGATGTGGACACCCTTCCCCCCTATAACCAACCAACCAACCAACCAACCACCCCACAGCAAAACCATTCACACTATAAATCTAAATTAGATTAATGCTTCCATTATTCTGTTTTGGAAGTGTCCAGAGATACTGCAAGGATCCTGCTAAGAACAAGAATCCTTTCATTTTGCCTCTTGCACCAAAGCATATTGCATTAAGAATTGCAGATGTCAAAATATTGTATACAATGCAGACTATACTATTAAGATAAACAGTGTTGATAAGTAAACTCCTCTGAAAAACCACTACTTTTTGGTTCTGCTAAATAATCAAGACCAAGATCTTTTGGAGACTACAGCACTCTTGAGTCTCTTCCACAATGTCATTTCAGAATCAGTAGGATGCAATGTATTATGTACATTATTTAATTTTATTGCACTGAAGGTTGCATTACAATCACTTTTATTTAATGATTGTATCAGGTCAGGATTGTGTCAATGAAGTCAGGATGGAATTTTCTAGATGATGTACAAATGTACAAAACTAATTTTCATTCTTCCAGATTCATTATTTAGAAGTTATGGATTTAAATAGGTAGAGAGTTTTTATGTATGTGTAACAGTTACAGGATTTTTAAAAAAGAATTATTTATCTTTGTTAAGATAAAGCAATAACTTCTAGATTGTGGGGGTTTTTTAAGGAGACCTCAGTGTATAGTTCTACTTTTTTTTTAATGAAATAATTGGTAAAATTCTTATAAATCCATATGATCGTGGAACAGCCTTTTGCTTATTTGGGATGTCATTGTTTTCACTTTGCTACTCTCTACAGATCTGAACACAACCAGTTGTGTTTCTGACTAAAAGACCACATGAAGTTCTAGTTATTCATTGTGTGTATATGCTATGTAAATTAAAACTGGGGAGTGTTGGATCTCTAAGGATTTAACTTTTTCTTCATGTTGCTGTGGGTATTTGTTTACATACATAAAATACCTTATATGCTGTTAGTTATATTTGGCAGCCATCTTTTTATGCAAGAGTGGCTTAATCTACAATGCTTTTGTTCCTGTGTGCAACCTCTAAAACCTTTCTTAGGAAAAGTAAACTGTGTTTCATATTTACTTTTGGAGAGCTGGTTCTAACTGTGCAATTTGCATCATAGAACAGCAAAATTCAGAGATGGATTTATTGAGGACTGATTCTCTTATATAAATTCAGATTTATGTAGATTACTTACATCTTGAAACTTGTTAGATATTTTTGTTGTCTTACCTACCACAGATTACATTGTCAATATGCTTCCATTTGAGGATTCGTTATAAGCTCTCTTTCTGTATTGGTTTAAATAGATTTGTCTTCCATGCCTTCATTGCCCAGTGAAATATATTTTCTGTTGTTTAGGTGTTTTATGCTGATCAAATGGTGTAATGACCTGCACTCTGAGAAAAAGAGATTTTCATGGAAACTTGTTTTGAAAGAACCTTTTTCTGAAGAAACCTTTTGACTGATATCTGCTCTCTGTTAGCGGTTGAGCATGAGAATTTTTCAGTGGTGGGAACATTGCTTCCTCCTAGTCTTCAGACTACTCTTCCTGCTATTTTGTTGTCTCATTTAAATTAAATCATGGCAAACGATGAGTTACCTGCTTAGTGCCCCCTCTTCCTACATCTGCTGCATAGCAGGTGGAATGGAAACCTTCAGTTTCCCTCTGTTGTGCTAGGGTTGGTTTCTGTTACATGTGAGCTTGACTCAGTGTCTTGATGGATAGGAAATGTCTGTCAGCTTTTGATTAAGATACCTTTTGTTTAATGATTTCAGGAGTTTTCTGTATGGCAGGGATTCTAGAATTATAACTGTTGCTGATTTTCCCATAGGTTTTCATGTTAGAGTATGCGTGTTGACTTGTGCTTATGTCTGTGGGAGTAAATTGATCTTATGATTTGGGAGGCGAATTGAAATAGAAAATTACTCTTCAGTGCAGGAAACTTGCTTAGCATTCAGTGCAAGTGAGAGCAACTGTGTGATTGCTTTAACTTTTTCTGGCTTGTAATGACTATTGCGAAACAGAGTTGGTCAGACCAGCACGTGCTGGCTTACTTTATCTGTCCCAAGTATATCCCTAGTTAGTGTCATGCTTGAGACAGGTTTTTTANTCAGGGTCAAGACAAGTTGATTCTTAAAGTATACCCGAAATTAATACATTGTTGTAAAAGAAATTGACCATCTAAAGAGTGGCCTACATGAAATTGGAAGTCATTACTGATCTCTTGTATTGCTTAATAGAAAGGTGGATAGTGATTGGTTATGTCTGTGATTTTTCTGAAACATTTTTTAAGCAATATATTTTCTTCTTTCCCCCCCCCCCCCACTGTACTGAAAAGTAAAAGCTGATATTTTATTCCCTGTGTTTAAGCTTTTCTTTTCCTGAAATGGAGGTAATCACAAGTGTTATCTCCAATATCTGCTATCTTTTATTCTGAACAAACCTCAAAGTGGCATTAGATGTGGACATCCTTCCCCCCCTACAACCAACCAACCAACCAACCACCCCACAGCAAAACCATTCACTCTATAAATCTAAATTAGATTAATACTTCCATTATTCTGTTTTGGAAGTGTCCAGAGATACTGCAAGGATCCTGCTAAGAACAAGAATCCTTTCATTTTGCCTCTTGCACCAAAGCATATTGCATTAAGAATTGCAGATGTCAAAATATTGTATACAATGCAGACTATACTATTAAGATAAACAGTGTTGATAAGTAAACTCCTCTGAAAAACCACTACTTTTTGGTTCTGCTAAATAATCAAGACCAAGATCTTTTGGAGACTACAGCACTCTTGAGTCTCTTCCACAATGTCATTTCAGAATCAGTAGGATGCAATGTATTATGTACATTATTTAATTTTATTGCACTGAAGGTTGCATTACAATCACTTTTATTTAATGATTGTATCAGGTCAGGATTGTGTCAATGAAGTCAGGATGGAATTTTCTAGATGATGTACAAATGTACAAAACTAATTTTCATTCTTCCAGATTCATTATTTAGAAGTTATGGATTTAAATAGGTAGAGAGTTTTTATGTATGTGTAACAGTTACAGGATTTTTAAAAAAGAATTATTTATCTTTGTTAAGATAAAGCAATAACTTCTAGATTGTGGGGGTTTTTTAAGGAGACCTCAGTGTATAGTTCTACTTTTTTTTTAATGAAATAATTGGTAAAATTCTTATAAATCCATATGATCGTGGAACAGCCTTTTGCTTATTTGGGATGTCATTGTTTTCACTTTGCTACTCTCTACAGATCTGAACACAACCAGTTGTGTTTCTGACTAAAAGACCACATGAAGTTCTAGTTATTCATTGTGTGTATATGCTATGTAAATTAAAACTGGGGAGTGTTGGATCTCTAAGGATTTAACTTTTTCTTCATGTTGCTGTGGGTATTTGTTTACATACATAAAATACCTTGTATGCTGTTAGTTATATTTGGCAGCCATCTTTTTATGCAAGAGTGGCTTAATCTACAATGCTTTTGTTCCTGTGTGCAACCTCTAAAACCTTTCTTAGGAAAAGTAAACTGTGTTTCATATTTAGTTTTGGAGAGCTGGTTCTAACTGTGCAGTTTGCATCATAGAACAGCAAAATTCAGAGATGGATTTATTGAGGACTGATTCTCTTATATAAATTCAGATTTATGTAGATTACTTACATCTTGAAACTTGTTAGATATTTTTGTTGTCTTACCTACCACAGATTACATTGTCAATGTGCTTCCGTTTGAGGATTCGTTATAAGCTCTCTTTCTGTATTGGTTTAAATAGATTTGTCTTCCATGCCTTCATTGCCCAGTGAAATATATTTTCTGTTGTTTAGGTGTTTTATGCTGATCAAATGGTGTAATGACCTGCACTCTGAGAAAAAGAGATTTTCATGGAAACTTGTTTTGAAAGAACCTTTTTCTGAAGAAACCTTTTGACTGATATCTGCTCTCTGTTAGCGGTTGAGCATGAGAATTTTTCAGTGGTGGGAACATTACTTCCTCCTAGTCTTCAGACTACTCTTCCTGCTATTTTGTTGTCTTATTTAAATTAAATCATGGCAAACAATGAGTTACCTGCTTAGTGCCCCCTCTTCCTGCATCTGCTGCATAGCAGGTGGAATGGAAACCTTCAGTTTCCCCCTGTTGTGCTAGGGTTGGTTTCTGTTACATGTGAGCTTGACTCAGTGTCTTGATGGATAGGAAATGTCTGTCAGCTTTTGATTAAGATACCTTTTGTTTAATGATTTCAGATGTTTTCTGTATGGCAGGGATTCTAGAATTATAACTGTTGCTGATTTTCCCATAGGTTTTCATGTTAGAGTATGCGTGTTGACTTGTGCTTATGTCTGTGGGAGTAAATTGATCTTATGATTTGGGAGGCGAATTGAAATAGAAAATTACTCTTCAGTGCAGGAAACTTGCTTAGCATTCAGTGCAAGTGAGAGCAACTGTGTGATTGCTTTAACTTTTTCTGGCTTGTAATGACTATTGCGAAACAGAGTTGGTCAGACCAGCACGTGCTGGCTTACTTTATCTGTCCCAAGTATATCCCTAGTTAGTGTCATGCTTGAGACAGGTTTTTTAAAAAAAAAGATAATTTAAATATTTTGTTTTATTTTGACTTGGTTTCATTTATCAATCACTTGGCACTTTTGGGGTGTGTGGCAATAATAGAAAGCAATGACCACTAACCTCCATACCTGAATTAAGCAGTCAAAACCAAGGTAATTTTTGAATCAGAATGCTTGTTTTGAGAACATAAACATTTCATTCTTTTTGAAAACAACTTTGAAACCTTTCCTCCACAGTACTAATTCATTAATTAGAAGTAGTATTTCTCGTAAGCAATTTTTACTTGAATTGATACACAAAAGTTCGATTGATATGATTTTTCCAACAGTGAATCAATTTATATATACATACAGCAATGAAAATCATATTTCACATTTTTTTTGCTATCTCTATGCTTTTGCCCTGGTAAGTTGAGTTATAGGTATTTTTCAAGGGTGTCCGCCAAGATATTTGCAGATACTATTCTTGTTGCTTGTTGGAATCTGGATTCTAGATATTTTTGTTGTTCTGCCTCCTACCTCTCTTTCATTGTTTTTTAGGCATTATATTTAATGGTAAATGTTTTTCTTTCTCTTTGATGTGAAGCAAATCTTAAGATCCTATGCTTTCTTGTTGCAAGTGTTACTTTATTTTTTTCCCCTTCACCCTAAACTAATAAAGTAAATAGCAGTCCCAACAGATAGTATTAATCTTTCAGAAACCTATCCTCTACTGGAGAAAATAAATAATTAGAGATAGGTAAGAGGTGAATGATGTGTAGATATAAATAGTCTGTAGATTTAAACATGCTGCATGGCAACTCTAGGTCTTTTTTGAGGTAGTCATGAAAACTTAAATTGTGTGCCTCATATATTTAAGGCCAGTGAGCCTATATGATTTTATTAATATGCTATAAATCTTATATTCACAAGCAGTGTTTACTACTGTGCAGTATATTTAAAAGAAAATTTATGCCTCTCTGCAGAAGGAAGGTAGGCTAGTGAAAAAATACAAGGGTGGATCTCAAACATTTATCCAAATCTGACAAGTATTTGCAAAGAATTTGCCCCTGTAAATTTCTGCTGAGAGCAAATGATACGTATTTTAGGCATGATTTTAATAAAATCTATAAATATTTATGTATGCATACATGGGTAAAACAAGGGCATGTCTTTTATGGTTGCCTGTGCACAAGGACCTTGTACATGTTCATATATGACACAATCTGGATCATGGGATTTTAATTCTGTTTTAAAATGCATCATTCTTAATTTTAGAATAGTACATAGAAGGTCTAACTGAAGTCTGTGGCCACTTTTCTGATTTTCTCGATAAGACAAATCTTGGCAATCTTTGGCCACGTGCATCTTTCCCTGCATATTCCCTTCCTTCTGGACAGAAACTCAGGAAAGGTCATTTTCTACTTAGAAGACTGATTTGATCATCTTTTGGTAAATGACTTTTGTTTTCCTCTTTCATAGCATCTAGAAAAACTCTCTCTGTAGTCCATAGGGAATGGAACAAAGTTCCAGCAGCTGTGATTCACTCCAGTAGTGAAGCTACTTGCTTGGAAGTTACTTGCCTAATGCTGTTGAAAGGGGAGTGGTTATTTCACCAAGGGCACATTTTTTATTTGTCTGGGTGCATTGTAGATTGCCCAGAAGAATATGGTTAATGTACCATGTGTAGCCTTCCGTGTCCCTTAAACTTGCACTTCCACCTTGCGGTGATTAAAATATTAGTCAGCAAAACACATATTCTGGATTCAGCCTTATGAGCAGTTAGAAGTTTTGTTATGCTCTTTATGCTTTTATACCTTTTGTAATTAAATATCAGGTTCTTGCGCCATTTAAGAAGGCAGCAGTTGTACTTTACTGTGCAGTTTTCAGTTGCACAGATAGCAACAAAAGCATCCTCACAATGGAGAGGTGCACAGAACAATTGAAAAAAACATTTTGGAATGTGTGAACATTCTACACCCTGGCATACTTCTCACAGGACTTATGGATATGTGATTATGTAATTAGTTCCTTAATGTGTGTAGGGTTTGCGATTGTTGTGAATATTTAAATATTCTCAGTAACAGGAGACTATTTGTAGTCTTTTTCTCCCCCCCTTTTTTAATTGGTGGTCTGTAGCATGTTTTTTCTCTCCTTCCTGCAGCCTTCAGAAACTTCTTAAGGAAAAAGTATTTATTTTGCCATATCCTTGTCAATGTGAAAAGTTTCTGTAACTGGTGAGAAATAAATAAATATGACATTATACAATATAAAACTGTTTGGGGTCCTCTGTTTTGTTTGCATGATATTGTGTGTTTGCGTAGTAAAGTTCAGGTTGCAGTTCTGGATTCCCTCAGGTAACTTCGAGTAAGTTTTGTCAAAGCTGCTGTGGTTCTGCGCTTCTTTCTCTGACTCTGCCATTGTACCAGCACTGCAGCACGTGTGCTGAATCCCCTCCACCCTAACACAGAGCTGGTTTTCAGCTGGCTGAGCTCCCTGGAATAGTCTTCTGTGTGTCATTACCTGGTGTTTGTGCTAATGCAAGGTATGTTTGATATAGCAGATATTTGACCATGGAGTGTGGTACTGCAGCAGCCTGGATTTAAGTTTGCTTAAATAGCTGTGGAAATGATGCTTTCAGTCTGCAAGGGTTTCTCTTTCATTCATTTGCTTGATTGTAGGAAGGGGTACAGGTTTTTCAGCTGAAAAGGCAATGTCTTTTTGCCCCAGGCATTTTTTTTAGACGTGAGAGTTTGGCTATCTAAAATATGTTTTTGTACTGATTTGTATTACAAATGACACTGAGGATCTTTCGTGTTTGAATATACTCTGCCATTTTGCTGCGTTCCTTCTGAGTAGCCCTAGTTCTTAAAAGATTCTTCTTCTTCTGACCTCTGTGACACAAGCTTTCAACCCCTGCAGCTTTTTGGACTCATGTTCTGTCACCCTTTGGATACTCTGGAGAACATGGAGGAGAATTGAGGCATGTGCTAATGTGCCCTAGTACCCTAGTTTATAGATTTATTATGCTCCGGGGAGAATAATGCCTTGATGTATCTTATTATTTTGAAATCATCCTAGAATCAATTGAGGCTAGGATAAAATAAAAATAAAACCTTTTCTTTATAATATTCAGGAAAGAAAATACAGCTAAGTACATGTATAGAAAAGCAGAGATGAAAAAATAAAATAGAAAGTCCCATTTACACAAGATTAAAACTGAAAAATTTGCTCACATGGATATAGTCTCTTAATTGGCTGTGACTTGAGGCATAGGGTATGCAAAAAGTGAAAATCACTACTACATATACATATGTCAAGAAATCATCAAACAAGTCAGCTGGATCCATAGAAGGAAACCTTCAGATTGAAGAAATGCCTTCCAGTGACCTAGAGTAACCAAGAGGAATCTTTGGCATGCAGTAAAGTGGTGGGAAGCACATTTGGACTCCTAGGATTCTTGAATGAGTTTCATAGCTGAATTCGGTGGACGTTAGCTTGAATTCTTTCAAGGTGGATTGCTAGTATAGTATGATCATGTGTACAACAGAGGCTGAGGAAATATTTTCTGTGAATATCTGTGGATGTGAAAGTATCACTGAAGAGCATGTGATCTACTAAAGTAACCGTTTGGTTTGCTTGCGTATTGGATGGTTTCTTTGGTGTAAATACACAGGTTGAAAGCAAAGGCAATCTCCTGCACGGTATTCTAGTTTGCTCTAGGCAAGAGTCAGATACTTGATTGTCCCACTGGCTGTGTAATATTTTGTCATTTTCTCCTGGTCTTTGACATGAAGCCTGAAGAGTAAATGTGAGTTTCAGTGGCAAGATAATTTGCTGTCACAGACGGAAGAGCAGCTGTACTGTACCTACTTCAATCTATGTTGGCACTACATGGAGGAGAGATCTTCGCTTTTGCCTAGAGTATCCTCATTGTCTACATTTTCAGGCAATAAAGCATGGACTAGAGGATTCATGAAGAGGTTAGATGTGTTGTGTCTCCACTGCCCAGTGCTCTGTGTATTTGCTTTGCAGACATTTGAAATAGGCATTCATTAGTGTCATTCAGAAGGAGTTGGTACAAATATTTCACCAGTTCTGGGTTTCCTGTAAAAGCAGTTGGGGAGTTGACATGATTTTTGGAGAGGTGAATGCTTTGCTGTTAAGCTTTTGGTAGTTATTTCCATCATGAAGCAAAAAGAAATTCTGCAGGTATTAAGATGTGCTCTTCCTGTAACCTCTGTGTCTGTAGGAACTGAGGAAGTCCTGCTATCCACTGCCCTTTCCAGAAATAGATGGAGATTTTAGCCATCTGTCTCTTCTGTGGTTCTGTATTATGGAGTTCTCCACTTTCCATCATCATAATAAATCTTAAAGTTTTTTCCAGTTCTGAGTGGCAGCAGTTATTCACTTTCTAATGCCGTTTGTTTACACAGCAAAACTTGATTTACATGATTTTTTTTTTTTTGTGGTCTCAGGAGGGATAAAAACTTTTAAAAATTAAATATTACATAGCGTTTGGAAATACTGACTGACTCTGGAGAAGTTTCAGTGTGTACTCATAGTGGCTGAATGAGTGTGATGGATGTTTTTACCATTTAAGGTATATTCTGCTGTTCTGCTCTGTCCTGTGCATCCATTTACCTATGGGGGAGTGAAAAGGGGTATTTGTTAGAGGGAAGGTACTGGGTAGAGGAACAGCATCTGCTCTATTTTCTCCTAAAACAGTTTTTTTTTCACTTTACTTTCTGTTTTGATGGGCTAGTTATATCTCAAAGCAGAGTCTATTTATTTAGAAAGTTACCTGTTTAAGGAAACAATTCATTATGTGTCGTGGAGCTGATAAGTTCAGTAGAGCCACCTTTTAATCCTTGATTCCCTGTGGATTTTCTTTCACAATACCTTTCTCCTTTAAGTCCCTAAAACTACAGTCCTTTTGAGTGAATAGGGGCTATTTTATACACCACCCTGCTTCCAATCCAATTAAAGGCTCAATAATAGACGGATTAGGGAAAGTTTACTTCTTAACAGAAGTGCAGCTTTGGAAAAATAGTGCGTTGATAGCAAGAGGGAATGTGAAGGAAAGCGGAGAAAATTAAGGAGATAATGGTCAGTAATCTTAACTTGTCTGATGTTTGCGCTGTTCACAATATAGCGGACTCTCAAAATGCATAGAACAATGATTCAGATTCTTTAACCATTTTGTTGCTGGAGTTTGCCTGTCTCTTCAATTTTCTTCACTCTTGCTTTTGTTATCTGCATCTTGCACAAATGCTACCTAATCCTTTACTTCAAGTCCCTAGAGTAGGAGATTTTTGTAGTGTTTTCTTTTGGGGGAGTTGAGGAGAAACGTAGGAAAGCAATGAGTTGATGACAAAGTTTTTCTGTTGTATTATGAAAGTAGTTAGGTATCAAAGTTTGTACAACATGTTTCAATTAGGTTTTTGGGAGAACTGCCATTTAAGAAGGTCTGTGACAAATAACAAGCTCCCTTTCGAAGTGTTTGAGAGAAATGATCAATTTAGAACCAAAACCTTGAAAAATTTATGTAAAACAGAACAAGCAGTATTAAATATCCATAAGCATTGTTTGATGCGTTAGAAATACGGTAAGTCAAAGAAAAATAAATTCTCGGTGTGCTTGGTTTACATAAAAGTCATGTTTCATATTCAGTGCCTTGCCTGTCACCTTGCCTTACAGGTTGGTTCCAAAGCAGATAGTTTTACTGTAGAGCTGTGAAGGTGCAAATACCTCAGAATTACACTTTGAGTCGTATCCTTTGCATGTCTTTAAAAGCATCCTCTAACCATGTCAGTCAGTACCAGTGGTTAGCAAACTGTTAAGACCATGCTCTTTTTTTCAGAATACTTGGCTAGGTAGTTGAACAAGGAATGCCGCTTTGTGCCATCAAACCTTTCTCCTTTTTCCCCCTCTTTTTTTGGAGGAGGGGTGGCGGATAAATTAAGCCTTCTCCATTTTGTAGAACAACGAGTAGTCATTATTTTCAGCTACTTTGCTACCTTATTATTGCCAAGGTCTCTACAGAGCCTTTTTCTTTGCCTACCATAGTGGATTGTAGTGGGCTAAATGTTTAATGAGTCAATGCGTTAAAGGCTTCACTTTTCTTCCAATTAACCCCAAGACCACTCTGGCATTTTTGTAAATCCACAGAAGTATTTTGTGAGGCCTAAAGGGTAAGCTGCAGGCAGGCTGTGAAGAATGTAAAAAGACTAACCTGCTAACAAACACTGTGCAATGGGACAAAGAGGGTTTAATCCGTATTATGGTAAATGCTGGCTTAGTGTCCCAAAAGGGCTTTGCAGAGTGGAACAAAACAAAGAGGGCAGCACCAATAAAAATCCAGTGCTTTTATTTTTATACACAAAATTGTTGCAAAAGAAAAACTGATAATAGCATTAAGAAAAGGTTTGAATGGTGGTTTTAAATATGATACTAAACATGGCAATTGTTCACCACTTGAATACTGTTTGTTATACATAAAGAAGCCAAAAGCAACACAGAGGCTCCAGTTGATTGAATATTCATGAAAATTGGTCAGATGAGTACCTCAATTTAAATTTGAAATGTTTGTGAATTAGTATATTGTAGGATAATGTATAACTTATATGTTCATTAGTGTGTGTGTTTCTACAAACATAGGAGTATATTTTATGCGAATGTGTACGAAGTGCAAGGACATTTATGAAATATGTAGTACAGTGCTAAGGACTCTTATTTATCTTCTTCTTAAGAGGCAAACAAAAACACAAGGATAATCACTGTTATCTTATTAAAAACCTATGGAAGATTAAGGGAGATTTGTAGAGTATTGTATTATGTTCAAATTATTAAGATTGAAAAAGAGGCTGGCTGTACTTGTACTGTAAAAATTGGGACATATGAGAAAATTAAGTAATTACTTTTTAAAGCTTTACTACTAACTGTGATTTCATCTCTATAACTGTTTTGATAAGAGAAATATAATACACCCAAATGTAGAATAAAAAAGGTTGTAACTATTAAAAAAGAGGAGAAAATGAATAGCATTCCAGGCATACAAGGAATAGTGAAGAGTGCTACATTCCTGATGCTGCTTTAAATGCAAGGTCATCAACTGTAAAAACAAACCCACAAAGTTCTGAGCAGTGCACAGGGTAATTTAGGAAGTGTTTTCCCATTACTTTGTTAAAAATATCCAGTTACTTTAATAACAACCGTATCTCCTCCTAACAATATGAATAAATCTCTTACATGCTAAGCATCTGCCCCAATCCTGAAATGAACTTTTATAGCAGTAATCTGTCTCTCCTGAGCCTCACTACATTACCTCATGAGCATCCCTTCTGTATTGATTTTACTTTTGCTGCAGTCACAGGAGGAAATGAAGTTTGTGCTTTAGTGTGTCAGAGAGTAATTTTTGAAGAAGTAATTAACAGATGCAATTAATATAATGTTGGATATCTAAAGCAGATCTGCAACTGAGTGTTGTGTGAGAAATAATATTGTTACCTTTGGAAACAGGGAAGGATGTTTAGAAAAAGACATAGGTCTCAGCTCGTGTCTTCGTGGTGGTGGTTCAGCACGTGGGCTCCATGGAAGTTTGTGCTAAGATAAGCCCCTAGAAATGGCACACTGACCTTCTGTAGCACAGTGGGTGCAAAACCTGCTCAGTGACTATACGGAATAAATAGTGTGATGGAGCTCCTTATGCTTTTGAGGCAGAGGGGTAGTAGAAAACCATCTTTGGCTGTGAGATTTTGTGCTGAGACACTGACCAAATTCATGGTGATATTCCCTAGACGGAGAGGGCTGCCTGCTGGCAACAGATACAGGAGTTCAATGTGTAAACTCTGATAAGGATGACATGTAATTTGTGTTACAGTTCGACTGTTAATTGTATATAAAGCAGCAGCCTTTACAGATCTTTGAGAACCCGTAACTGGGCAAAGTAAATCCATGTCATTAAGAGTATATCCTTTAAGGACAAGGAAGTTAACTCTCTTTGAATTAAGCATTCAGAGTACTTTTGGTTTTGAATATTTCCTTTCAGTATTGTGGAATTAGGCCAGCAGTCTCATTTAGTTTTGTTATGAGACATTTTTTTTTTTGCCAAAATCACGTGTAAAAAAGTCTATCTGATCTATAAGCAAAATATTTGAATAATTAAGATTTATGACTTTTGAGCGAAATACAGTCATATCCATTTGCTGCAGATGCAAAACTTCCATGGTTTTTTTTTCATAAATTAGATCCTTTTGCATAAGTAGGAGTCGCAATGTCAGTGTAAATTTTTATTTTTTGTTAAGTGTGGTGATAAGGTATAGTCATGGCCAAAAAATTTTTAAGTATTGCAGGACTAAGTATGAGTCTGTCAACTAAGGAACACAAGTTGGGGGTGGGTTGGTTACTTGGTTTTCTTTCAGTGTGCTTGTTGTATTTGTATACAGTGGAATTTGCATTAAAAATTACCGGACAAGCTACTACAATGTGACATTTTTGCAAGTTCTGTTAGATTAAGGTGAATATATTTATTTTCTTTTTTAGTACATAATCAAGGCTGAGGAATATATTCTCTTTCCCTCTGGATTCTGTGGAAAAAAAGGTGATATTTGGTGCTTTGTGTTCAGTATTAATTTCCCAACCTCTTTCTTTGCATACATATTAAATACAATTTATTTGCCGTTATTCTCAGCTACAGTACTGGCATCAATGTAAGCTTTTAGTTTCATGCTTAAAGGTGGCCTTATGATAGTGTTATGCCTATAGAACTACAGAAGTTACCTATCTTGGTAGATATAAACATTTTATAAAAAATAGGCACTTGGATTTGGCACTTATTTTCTAATTGTCAGTAAAGAACACAGCTGTGTCAGAGTACAAATTTTATGATATTAGAATTTGCCTAGTTGGGGGTATTTTTATATCCCAAAGATAGACAATCTTTATAGTTGGATGTTTCTTGGAAATTATGAAGTTATATTCAAACAAAACCAACTGAATTGTTTCTTCTGTGGCTTGTTCATACAGCTAGCAGAGAGAAGCTGTGCTGGAAAACATCTGTACAGTTACAATTACAAGATATATTCAGAGACGCAAAAGTATGTAGTGGTCCCTGAAACTGAGAGTAGGGTTCCACCACCACTCTAATGCAAATGGGATCTGACATGGAAAGAATCACTGGACCCAGTTTATGACTGCTTAGTCCTTTCCTCACACCCTGTGCTATCAGCAGTGCTTACCTGACGAGTAGAGTTAGGGAACTGACCTGGCAAGAAGCTACCTTTTCTTCCTAGATCTTTACAAGGGTGATTCCCTGAGCCAACTATCTTTAGGGCTGTAGGAACATCAGTGGCAGGAGAAAGTAGGCAGCAGGACAATTGTGTGAGGATTAACAAGACCAAGTTCTAGGTCTTGCACTTGGGACACAACAACCCCATGAATGCTACAGGCTTGGAGAAGAGTGGCTGGAAACCTGTCCAGTGGAAAAGGACCTGGGGGTGTTGATTGACAGCCAGATGAACATGAGCCAGCAGTGGCCCAGGTGGCCAAGAAGGCCAACAGCATCCTGATCTGTATCAGAAGCAGTGTGGCCAGCAGGATCAGGGAAGTGATTGTGCCCCTGTACTCAATACTGGCGAGACTGCACCTCGAATAGCATCTTCAGTTTGGGAGCCCTCAGTACCAGGAGACTTTGAGTTGCTGGAGTGAGTCCAGAGAAGGAGAATGAAACTGGTGAAAGGTCTGCAGCATATGTCTTATGAGGAGTAGCTGAGGGAACTGGGGCTCTTTAGTCTGGAGAAGAGGAGGCTGAAGGAAAACAATATCACTTTCTGCAACTCCCTAAAAGGCAATTGTGGTGAGGTGGGTGTTGGTCTCCCAAGTAATAAGTGGTAGAAGAGGAAGTGGCTTCCAGTTGCACCAGGGGAGGTTTAGATTGGATATTAGGAAAATTCTCTTTACTTAAAGAGTGGTGAAGCATTGGAACAGGCCGCTCAGGGAAGTGCTTCAGTTTCGATACCTGTGGCAGGTAATGTGCAGATGTGGCACTTTGGGACATGGTTTAGTAGAGGTATCTTTCAACCTTGATGATCCTATGATTCTGTCTTAGTGGTAGCCAGCTGCCGTCGATCTGTAACCATTAACTGTGACCTCAGTCAAATGATAACAGAGGAATTAGGATTTTAATTGAGATCCTTTAAATGTAAATGTAAATGGGTTGTGATAATAATCATGGAAATAGGAAGTTCAATCCCGTCAGACTAAAGTTACTGTGTTATCAAGAATGCTTTCCTTTGGGAGAAAGTGTCTGGTATTACAGTAGCGTGAGGATATATCAGTATTGTCAACTGCACTGATTCATACTTTCGTTTTTATGTAGTATTTATATGGGTTTTATTAAAAATACATGTGTTGTTTCCTGTTTCGGGGATGTTCCTAATTACTCTTTTGGCAATTTGAGATCCTTCTGTATATGTTGCAGGCAGCAGCATTTGCATTGTCTCTGGATTGCTTTTCAACCATGGGCCCCAAAGCCAAACATTCTTACTCTAGAGCATATAATTTCATTGATACCTGAAGTTGTGCATC
Source organism: Piaya cayana (assembly GCA_013389865.1). NCBI lineage: Eukaryota > Metazoa > Chordata > Aves > Cuculiformes > Coccyzidae > Piaya > Piaya cayana. The sequence goes on from WAAB01019174.1 coordinate 97,259, forward strand.
CTTATGTAAAAGTCAGTTATTTCTTCTAATTTGTGCAATTGCTCCATCCCATGGTTTTGGGCAGTTGTGACTTCTGCCCTCTTTCCCCCCTGCTTGTAGTGCTCATAGGGTACCAATCAGATATTATGGATGTGATGCTTTCCCCTGGAGAATGGAAAGCCGTAAGTGTATAACTATTAAATTGTTTCTGGCTCTATGAAAACATCCAGAAATTTATTCATGTAAGCCTAGGGCAGGGTTCTATGATCCTGTGTGGCTGCAGGCACACCAATGCTATATAGAAACTGCTTTTAATCATGGCTATTCCAGGTAAAACTTTCCTAATATACTTTTGTATCTCTTGAATTTAAACAAACGTGTGCAGAGGTGTTTTTCCTTCCATGCAGGCAGTTTTCTAAATAGATAATTATTGGAGAGTAAGAGTTCAGTACTGCTTTTTAAAATTATAGCTTTTCTTTACTTGACAGATTTCCATTTATAATTATTTTCAAGTCTTATGTTCAAATCTTCTAGACAACTCTTGGCCCCGCATTGTTAACCTAGACGAAACTAGTTAGTACTGCTAGAAAATTCTTGCAGAAACCTTGATTAAAAAAATTTTTGTTAGAATAGTTAAGAGACTAGTTAATTTATTTCCTTGGCCTGTAATTTTTGCATCTTAGTGTTATGAAGTTTGGAAATCAGCCTAAGAGCATTACTATTCATCTAGATGTCTTTAAACAACTTTATCTGAATGCAATTTTTGGAAAAAAACTAAATGATTACTACATTGAATTCCTGCAATATGCACAGGTTTGCTGGAAAGAAGAGTAGATAAAGTGGATGTTTACATGACTTACACAATAAATGGTTTCCGTATTCAGTTTGCAAACAGTGATTATAATTTCATGTTAATTAGATGCAGGGAAATGTGCTGAAGGAATAGTGCTTTGCTGCTTTTGTCACAGTTTCATCAAACTGATTTTGTCAGCACTGGAGCATAACCCTTGCCACATCAGTTTGAGTGCTCATTAGGCAGCCGATTTGTCTGAATCCTCATTAAATTGATTAACTCATTTACTTATGGATGATGACATGTTATGTGGTACAGGAATAGTGGTTGGAGACTAGAACCAAGACTTGCATTGACTTGCTTAGTATTCAGTTGTTCATTTATTTCTGCAATAAATTGCTGCATTCAAGTACTGTAGCATCAGTGATTTACATTTTACAAAAGTGTGGGATCAGCTGAAGGGTTGAACTTAATGTGTAAACTTGCACCTCTATCGGTAAACTACAGACGGCAATTTAGAAGCTTCTTAGGTTTATAGCTTGCTCTGATTCCTTATGTGTTTCACTTGGTACTAGACTTTCTCATAAAGAACGTAAAAGACTCTCTTGAACATCTGTTATAAAGTAAATTAAAGAACAAAAGGGAAACAAGTAAAAAACCTCTTCAGTTATACATTCAGAAGAGGGAGACAAGAAAGGATTAAGAGATAGCTTTCAGAAAAAAAGATCAAGATAAATAAAAAGAAGTCAGTTGATATTTAGGTCAAATTCTATGTATACACATAGTCTAGAAATTTGTATTTTAAAATGTGTTATGTTGATATGCTTCTAATATTTTAAAGTGCTACCTAGAAGTGTTGACTGTGTGCAAGTCATGCTGAAATTTGAGTTTTGGATGTCAGCTACAGTGTTGGTTTTCATATGTCAAGCTAGAGAAGAAGGTTTAAGCATGCAGGTTTTAGCAAATAATCAGTATTTTTTGTCTAGTTCAGTGGCTCTGCAATGAGTGGATGGTAGGCATATTAACTCTTTTGTGTTTTATGAATCAAGATTAATGTAGCTTGGGATAGCTCAAAAAGTACTTGAGTACTTCAAACTTTATGAAGATGAAGAAGCCTCAGTCCTTCAAGTGGCCAAATTATCTATTTTAGTAAGAACTGAATTTGCTTATTCCACACCTGAATGTGTCACGAACACAGGCGAAAGTTGTCCTATGCTTTGAAGAAGCAGAATGCTTTATGTATTACTAGGTTTTAGTGAAAGCCTAGTCATGCACTGTGACAGTACCAGAGAGCCATAGTTTACAAGCACAGGCCAGAGATTCTTCCTCTCTAAATGTGAAACCAGAAGCAAAGCTACATATTGGCAGAAGTACAAGAAAAAAAGGAACAAGAAATTCTCAAAGATGAAAGAAGAAATTTTCAGTATGAAACCAGCAGCTGTCTGTGTTGGCAAACTATTGAAAATTTTAGAGGTGTAACATTAAAGGAGTGCTTTAAGACAGCTTTTAGAGAAAATGCAGAGCAGAATTTCAGATTTTAATGAGTGACTTCTTTTTAACACTTAGAGAAATGGAAGAAACTGGAAAGGTGCATGCCTGAAAACCAATCTAATCATACACGGGGGCTGGTCTGACTGGAGTCAAGATTTTACTAAACCAGAGTTTCAGAAGCATTCCGTTCAGTGGTAGTACTGGCTTAAGCAGTCCTCAGGTGCCAGTGTATCACCTTGTTTCCCTCCCTTCCCTAGGTGTTCCTGAGAGAGTGTTTTGAGTGGAGAAAGGAGTCAGACTAAACCCATTCTCATCATCTCCTTCATCCTTTCTTTTTTTAACTTTCCCCCATCCTAGGCTAGTTTCTAGCTGAATCGCTGTCCAGCCCAACTTTACTGCATGACCTCAAATATCTTACTGTTAGAACAGAGGGTTTAGGGTAGCAGTAGAAAGTGACTGGCGATGGATGAGTTGAGGTGCAGCATGAGCTGGGCACCTGCAAAAATGCTTGTGAAACTGCAGGTTGAATAGAAGATGACAGCCGGAGAGAGGAGATAGTGTTTGAACAGCTTGGGAAATAAGACAAACTTTTAACAGACAGGAGAGTTGTAAAAGGTAGTCAGACCATGGAGGGAAATATAGAAGTGCTATTACATTTTTAATAAGTTAATTAGAGCTGTGTGTTTGTGCTTTGCTTTGGTGTAAAAGAGAGCAATATTTTCATTTTGTGAATCATTAGTGTGTATATATGCTATAACACTAATTACTGCAAGATTTTATAGTAATAAAAATGACTCTCTCTCTCTTTCAATCTTTTTTGAATAAAGGTAGGAATTTTGATTGCCTCAGGAGGCCTAGAAGGTTAAAACTATGTTTCTGTAGATTTGTGATGAGACTGAGCATTGGAAAATACCTTCTTTGTTGGAATAGTTGCACAATATTTGAGGTTGTATTTGTTTATCCTGATATGCAGTTTTCTTGATGATCTAGTCAAACTAGTTGTGTTCCATTGAGATAACAACCAAAGTGCAAATGAAATATTCCAGGGGGATATAAATATACCAGGAAAATCTTGCTTTCCTTCCTGTAAAAGGGATTATTGTCACTGAACTTAATTGAGCTAGAATTTCACCTACCAGTTTATTATTTTTTTTAAGGAACAACTCCAAACACATCTAATTTGGGAACTTTTTTTTAATAGATGAGTTTTTTGTTTTGAGAACTCTAATTTATTTTTATCAAGATATGCCTCTATTTGGAATGATGATGAGAGTTCACAAAACCAGGTTTTGAGTCTTTTATTTTAGGTAGTGTTTTTGTAGAATCATTTTAGGGTTGTAGAATAATTGCAGATTGCATGTGGATCACAGTTAATATTCAAACAGGAAATTGGTGAACAGAGTTAAATTACTGGGCTCTAAATTTTTCTACATCCACCTATTTTCCTTCACTTGTGCTGACAGTTACAGACCGCTTCTCTAATGGGGCTTGCATTTGAAGATAAGCCTGCATGTAAACAAATTAACTTTTCTTAAATGGAGAGCCATTTCATCTACAATAATGTACCAATTCATAAACTATCAGAAGCATATTTTAAAAAAAAAGATAAATGACCCATTGTATAACACTTACTATTAGGCAGACTAGATGTCCCTGTGTTCTGGGAGATAAGGCTCTTGTATTATTACACCCTAATAAAATGAGTTAATGTTTTAGTATGAGAGATAAAAGGACAGTTGGATATATTTAATAACCAAACTGAGAAACACTTAATTTTAGTTGTCGGTAGCAATATAACACAAATTCCCCTGTAAAACAAATTGCACTTTTGGAATATACTTTAATGTGCATTCGACAAAGGAGAAAATGAGGTGATTGAAGTTCAATTTGTAGCATGTTATTAACCATTTCCGCTTGACTAGATACATAAAAGGATAATGGATGAGGGTTTTATTATTGCCTTTCTGCTAAAATGAAGTGGTGTAAAAGATAAGGTGATGAGATTAATGAACATAAGGAAAAGGCATAATCAATCAAACTCCAACAGGGAGATGAGATGACAGTACTTTAGATTTGCAAGGATACAGGTTTTAAAAAGTCGATATTATCAGCATTGACATTTTGTTTGAGTGGAATGCTGGAAAGCAGATATTTGCCAATTTTAGTTAATTTTTTTGTGGGTTTTTATGCTACTGTATGTTTGAAGTGTCAACAATTAATATTTTTTTATTTAAATCCATATTTTTTCAAAAAAAGGTATAATAATTAAATGAGGACAAACAAATACAACTTTTGTCAAACAGGAGCAATATTTTGTTGGTCAGGTTATAAGTTCTTCACTGGTGGAACACTCTCAGATGAGTCTGGAAGAGTTACTTCTAGTCTTTGTGCTACTGCCTTGAATTTTGCATCCTAGTCATTTGAGTAGCTAGTTTCCATTTACTCAAGGAAAAATAAGGAGTGCAGGGTTTTTTCCGTAATAAGTGCTCAGTCATTAAACTCTGCAAGGTTTCAACTCCTTGATTATCTCATAGAGATAAATCTCCAGAACTTTCTCGCTGTAAATGTGTTCCTCATTGTAGGGTGTGATATTTTTATATTTCACATCTCACATGCAGCACTTCTTTTCTCTGACATGTACCTTATGAATATCTGTAACCTACATGAATATCTGTGTTGCTGACATGTTATGCGAAGAATTAATTACAGGTATTTTTTTTATTTTCTCTGATGTCAGATATGCCAGATAAGTGAAAATTACTTGCAAGTACTCCACCTGCAGCTACTGATAGAGAAAACTCTCACTAACGCAAAGGCAGGCTTTCTACAATAAACACTACCTTTTCTTTTTTTTTAAAGCAAACAAACAAAGAACAGCAGAACATTAAGTTACAAAGTAAATCACTTCAGAATTGAAAATGTCTCTGCGAAATCAGTTTTTCTTATGCCTTCAATTTTCTGCCCTTTTTCAAAATGTGGAGCTGAGTGGGAAGGGAGCTGGTACACAGGGTTTTTTCCTCCACTTAAAAGATTTAAGAAGAGCTCCCACATCATTCCTTTAAATGCAGTTAATTTACTTGATAAGGGTTGACTATGAATGCCCTGCCTTAAGTTAGTTTTGTAAATAAAACTTGCATGATCAGGGTAAGTTGTATTTTTCTCAAGGAACTGTTAGTTTGTGTCAGTACTTTAAGCAGGATGGATAGGATATTGCTATGATATTAGGTTTGTCTGAAAAAGTGATTTTAAATACCTTTTTCTCTTTTGACTTCAGCATTTGTGAAACACTGTTACGTATGGGCTGGAACCTGGTACTTTGTAAAAAAACCCACATTTTTACTTTCTGGCTATTCAGAAAACTTTCAGTTGTGCAAAACAGCAGCGTGGATTTGAAATATAAATGCATAGCACAGCCCAGATTACAGTTCTTCACATGAGCTGTTATTTTCGCTTAGACTTACTGCTCTCTCTCCTCTTGTCATCTGCAGGATTCTTTGATAGGCTATTTTTTATTGGGCCCTCAGGAATAGCAAGTTTTAGATTTAATACCCCAGGGGGAATGGCAAGGCAAATCATGTTGTTGGATCAATTGTTCAGCTATGCCCAGACTGCTGTCTGTGTATCTCTTACACTTGAATCACATTTCCAAGCCTTTCTTATCAATCATTTGGACTAGAAATGCAGTTTAATTTCCTATTACATTTCAAAACTGAAGTTAGGGTTATGTTTTTGTTCTGTTGCCCTAGAGTCCTAGATGTGGTTGTAGACCTCACATTAGCTATGTCCATGGCTTGCTTAACCTTTGAAAAGGGTCTCTGCTTGTGGGAATGATTACAAGCTGAATTCAATTTGCTTTTTTTACCTTCTACTAAGACGAAACCCAGCAGTTATTGTGTAAAACCTCCTCTTTGCATTGCTTTTTGTTCTTTACAAACACGTAGTAAGTTTAAACTGGTCAAATTGTATCCATGGGTAATATTAAAAGAAGAGATCCTTCCTTGCAATTATAGACCTTTGTCACTCATTAATTATTGTCAGTTCCTTTACCTGGGAAATTAATCTACTTTTACAGGAATGTAACATCAATGTAAGAATATGAATACAGAACATGAGTCATACTTCTGTGGGTCTTGATTAAAAAAAGTGCATGTAGGGGACATGTTCTTTGATAACTAAGAAGGATTTCTCTGCATTACTGTCATACCTGTATTTTGCTTTGGTTTATGGTGGATGAACAAGCAGTGAGTGGAGAAGCGCTCGAGCAGTGGAGTGTTTATTAGCAGCACTGTGCTATCTTCCGTCCCAACTTCTGAGAGAGCAGGAGGGAAAGTTTCTATATCACTAAGTACTACGTAGTCCTGGGTTATGGGGCAGCCACCAGGCATCCCAAGTAAGGGAAATGTGTGTAATTATACAGCAGCCCCTGCAGCTACTCCAGTTAGTAAACTGGCAATTTGGTTTCTGCAGCAGTCCAGAGTCTGTGCAGCACAAAGGTGGCATTAAGCCATTTTTGCATTCCCATGTCTTTGCAAGCTGTACCTTCTGTGCCATATCTCTTGTGAAACATAGTACAGAGTCTTTTAATGTAAACTGCTCGATTGGCAGCTCTGAAGTCTGACTTTTCTCTTAGCCTTCAAGAGACACATCTGTTATTCGAGGTATGGGCTTGGTTCCCATTAATGAGCTGATCAGATGCAGTCTTTCATGATGACTGGTACTCTAGCTTCCTGCCAGATGTGTGGGGGTGTTTTTTGTTTTTGTTTTGTTTCTGTTGAAGGGATATGAGGGTCAGCTTACAGGTCATCAATAAAAAAGAAACCCAAAACTCCACCTTCTCTTTGACATCAAAACTTCATTTTTGATTGCCCGTTAGCTTTTTTCTCCTCACCCATCTTCTGCAAGGTCAGATGAAAATTGCAGATGTTGGACAACTGCCAGTATTGCAGGTGCATTGGTTCCTTTCTTGATTGAAGTTGCTCCTTCCACTTGTATGTGTTCTGCCTGGAGAGACCATTGTTGGATACGTAGAGAAGCAACCCATGGGAGAAGCCACATCCTGAAAGTGCTGAAATACACAGGTGCAGGGCACAGCAGTGGGAAATCTAATATGACTATTCTGATTTGCTATTCAGTGTAGGAACTTCAGGAGGAAATTTCAGCAAACATGAACCTTATTTTAATAAAAACCCCTCAGTGGCTCAATACCTTTAAGAGACAGCAAAAGAAAGATAGCTTCTACGTTGTTTTCTGTGCTTTGCTTTTGAGATATGTACTCCTGTGTATTACCTTTTGCCATATCTAGTTATACTGCTGTGGATATGAACTGCTGTGAGCCATTAGTCTGGCAGCTGTCCTAGTTTTCAGGCTCTACTTCTTAGAGATCAACCAATGTAGTCTGATAAAGATATCTCCAAGGCTTTTCTGCACTAGGAATTCTATAAAGGAGAAGGGACCAACCAGAAATTTAAACTTAAAAAAGACTTCTTTACCTAGTGCTAGGGAGTACACAAAAAATCTTTGGGGTTAACTTTTAAAAGAGTTTTTGTGACCTCATTTCCAATAATATTTCCATAATGTTTACTTTCTGATAATCACATTCTAAAACGGTATTTCCTTTTTTATTAACTCACAAGGGGACAGGAAGACGAATTAAATGATCAGTTTTCACAAAGGCAACATTTGGACCATTTAAAGGTTCCTGTTTGGTCTTTTAGTTTTCTGTATTAATAAACTTGAAAGTGAGCGAAGTAACAAGGTAGCAAAATTTGTGCTGATATAAAACTTATGTTATTAGCACCAAACCAGAAGAGTTATGGAGAATTTTTTTGACAGGTCTAGGCACCTGACACCTACTCCTCAGCTTAATAGGTAAAATGGTGGCATATGGAGTTTGCCCACCTAATTTTCCACAGATCTGACTCAGGTAGGGTAGGTAGTATGGAATGCACCACAGCACCATTCATTACTACAGAAGCTTAATAATAATAATATTTTATTTCAGCATTTTTCATGCATATTCTATGACTTATTGTGATCAGCTTCTTTGACAGTTTCTACATGAATGATTTCCTTGAGTTTTGCTCAGCGATGCTTAAGCTTTCTTCTTGAGAGTTCGCATGTAATGTCATTTTTTCAATATATAAAAAAACAAAATTAAAAACCTTGGCTTTTTAGCATTTACACTGTGTATGTTTAACTAATGGAAATCATTGACATATGAAATCACGAAGTTGTGTAATTTAATGTAGTTCAGAAAGGGGTTATAGAATCTGTCAATCTGTGTGGACCTTAAGACTAGCCAGATTTGTACTTATTAATTAGAATAAATTACAAGCACTTTCCAAATTTTAAAATGTTTAATCTAATGAAAGAAAACATGAGAAAATAATCTACTCACTGTGCATAACTATATTGTATGCTTTTATGCAGTCTCTCATGTTTTAATATGTGCACAAATATGCACTCATGTGTGACTGTATATGTATGTGTATCAATGCACTTTCATAAGAATATCTTCAATCTTCGATAATTTAAGCAAAATTTATAAGTGAATCTAGATCCAGGCAGACCCACTCACATGGAACAGAAACAAAGAGTGATTCACACTTCAATGTGGAAGGCACAATACATATTTCAGAGGTTGATTTATACAACTTATGCTTATGAGTATTCTGAGTTATTTCCGTATGATTGAAAGATATCTCAGTTACGATTTGTGGTCTGTATCTTTTGACATACTAGGTATATGATGTTTGTGTAGATATTAATATCTGTGCTATAGAAAATAGCATAAACAAGTAACCCTGATAAAATAGATTTTTTTTCCTTTCTCCTCCTTTATTTGAGACACTGAAATAAATAAATAGTAGCTGGAGTAATGAACTTGCAGGTTAATAGGTGTTTTTTTTCTTGATGATCTTCATATGATCTAAAAGTATTGTGTGTAATGCTTTTTTTTTTGCAACACTGCTTTGAAAATTTGCATTGCAAGTGTATTATGAATAACACAAAAATTACTGAGACAAATGAAAAGTGGATGTTTGGCTACAGAGCTGCCTGTATAAATATCACGTCAAATCCATCATTAATTTCTGTTTTCTTATCTTTTTGCGGCTTGCAGGTGTTGCATTGACATTTCTAGAGTGCATGCTTTGCAGGCTGGATTGGTAGCCCCCCTACTTTTTCAGTGTGTTGGAGATACCTTATGGGAGATTGCTTTAGAGAGGCTGCCTTTGGTAATCTTGGTAATAAATTATAGCTGATTCTTACTTTGTAGCATTTCGTGTCGCAGGAGCTGGTGATGTGAATTTGCATGCTTGTTTATTGGAAACACACTGAGACTATCGATCCAAGACACATCAATGAACAACTTGTTGATCACTGTTTACCTAGACTGGTCTTGAGCTAGTGACAGAACCTGAGGATGGACACAGAAGCTGAGATAACCATATTTCAGAAGGCATGAGCTGAATAATTTCTGAATTGTTATGGTTAATTTCTGATGACAAACAGTCCACAGATGGTGGAAGCAGCTGGATATGTCTTTTGCATCAACCTCTTGATGATCACATCCTACTAACTCTTAAAACAATGTAACACTCACAAATAAAGATATCAGTCAACACCTATGAGAATCTTTGAATCCTTGCAGTCCTGGCTCCTTTTATCATAAACCTGCTGTCTTACTTTCCAGAGAAAGATATAACTTTACATCCTTAACCTTGCAGGGTTTGGACTGCCACCCAAACCTATACTCATTTTCCTCTTTTTCAAATTCCACTTTTTTGGCTGCATTATTTAACTTACATACCCATCTGTAAGAGAGCAGATCATCTTGTTCTTTGAGTTGATTAAATGTTTTCTGCCAGTGGTAATGAACTGCTCTCTAAAACTCAGCAGGGTTAATTGAAAGGGGGGAAAAGTGTTTGTGAAATACTAGTTGCAGTAGAGAAGAGTAATGTAGTTGGTACTAACTTTGGTAACATTTATTGCAGATTTATTAGTCCATATGAGGTGTTAGTAGTAGTTAAATCAGAGAAGTTCACGATACAGGCTCCCTTGGTACATTTTTTTTTTCCAAGTTTGATCATGATAACCAGGGAGAAGGCTGTAGTTAGTAGAAGACCCCTTTGAGAAAATATGCATTGCGTGCTTTTTTCACTTTGACATATAGCTTTAGTGTCAGGATAAAAGGAGAAAATATATTTGTGCATTTCTTTATTTTAATCATCTGGGAAGTATTTTTCATGTCATCGCATATGCACTGGTCTGTGGTCTGTGACAGTTAGATTTTATTCAGTTCCAGACAAAAGATGGTTGCACTTGTGTATCACGTACGTAGTTTTGTTTCTAGATCTGTTTAGTTTTGAAATATTTTCTAAGTCCTAACTGAATATTAAACTATTCCCAGTCCGAGGCCTTAAGGTGTATGAGGCTAGTATAAATAGTATACTGCAAAACAGGAATTTCAGTTTGTGGTAAATCTGCCTGTCCCCAGCAGCTTCAGATAAAATAATTTTATCCTTCTAGATCACATCAGTTTGCCAGTTGGTGGTTCATGTATCAAAGAGCATTCTGTGAAAATATCAATATCATTGGTTAATATAAATGAAATTAATTTTTAAAGCTGGGCTAAAGGTTGACACCTGAAAAATTGCATTACTTTGCAGAAGAGAAATTTCTGTCTTCCAGTGAAATTTCAGGTCATAAGGGCAAGTAATTTTCACAATCTTCAATGGGAACCAGTGAAATATGAACTTCATTGTCACCTAGCCCCAAAGCGATAAGATAAAATGAGCTGATACATCATTTGCTGTGGTTTTATCATCTCCTCCAGTAATTGGAAGAGAAAACATAAGAGTCCTTTACCACCCCCCTCCACAGTCCGTTCACCACCCACACCCGGGCATAAGCTATTTTGCTCTGATCGATACAAAGGTCACAGCCTATTTATTTATTTATTTATTTTATGCTGGGTAAAACTGTCTAGTGGAACATTAAAGTTATGAATATGTTTAATTGAATTTGTCACCCATGAAAATGCTGAACAGGATTGTATAGCAAACTGTGTATGCTTACAGGAGGGATTGGGTGGGGGACTCCTACTGTTTGCCTGATGATTTTAGTGGCTGATTGTATAAATATCACAGATTTAAAATAAACACCTTATTCATTGTTCACTTGAGAAATCTCAGGTAAACTAATAAGCACTGTGATTTCTTTAAGAGCATGTGGGTATTTAAAATTATTAATAAGGATCTAATTACCTATTAGTTTGGTTATACTTGAATGTATTCAAACAAAGAGCAGAGTAACACCCTTTCACTGTGAATCCTGCTGCAAGGAACCAAATCCTACCTGGACAGTAGGATCTGAGGATTCCCAGTTGCAGGGCTGAGGCTGTGGTGGAGATCAAGGTTCCTCATGAACTTAAGACTCAGGTTTTATAACCTCTAAGTGCTGTTATTTTGCCTTCCTGAACAAAAGTGACTCCAAATGATAGAGAATGCTGCTAGAAGACTGTAGTTATGGATTTTATATCTCAACTGCTATCAAATTTAAATGCAAATTAAATGCTTTATCTTTTTCTCTTTTATTTGGAATGTTTTGGTTTTGGTTTGTTGTGGTTTTGGTTTTTTTCCTGGTACATCATGACGTTTTCAGAAATATACAATCGTGCATCAGCTTATTAAATAAGCCATTCAGTTTTTATTTTAATTGTGGCAGTTAAATTGGCTGGCACATTAAAGTAATGTAATTATTCAATTACTGTTTCAGTTCTATAACCCATTTGCAGACTTAATTACTTCTAGCCTATTCACATTTTCAAGATCGATAGTACTTTTCTCAAAAATAAAATAAAATATATGATAGTTGATTGGTTTACTTAAGAGGTAAAGCACAATGTCTGTTTAGTCTTCAGTAAAATATTACTTTACTAATTCAGGAGGCAGCTGTAGTGAAGGTAACTTTAAACTATTGTGGGTGATCTTTTATGAGAGACATTGTTTCATGTTCAAGGAGGACTTTGAAGAAAAGGTAGCATAGGGAATTTATTTTCAGGACTGTAAAATGACAAAATAGCTTCTGAGTGAACATTTTAATGTTGGGAAGTCAGCTGATATTGATTGTGAGATGAGAACTTTTTAATGTATGGTCTTAATTTGTGATCAGCACTATGCTACTGGCTTTTTTTTCATGCAGCCCTGATTTTGAAACCTCCTCAGAGTTGAAATTGAAGCTGGCTATTCTTTACTCACTAGTTTCTTGAGGAGTTTCTGCCAGCCGTGCACTGTCAGGGTCTGCAGCATGAGTATGAGGACTGATTACAGGTTTAGACCTTCGTTTCTATTGAAGTAAGGAAGGGCCTTCCCTCAAAGGTGGAAGTAGTTTTGTGCTTTCAGTGGAGATGTCATGCTGTCTGTTCCTCTGCTGTTGCCAAAATCTAATCACACAACCGTTTGTCTAATGAGATTTTTTGAAGCATAGAACTTAACAGTTGGCTCTTTTGTTTCTTTTAAGTATTTTTAAATGAAATGGTAAACTGTATAAATAGTCTTTCTGTCTGTGAGGTGCAGTATCTTTTGAGGCGAATGAAATGTGCAGATTTAGCTTCAGTCTGATGTGTCAAATCTACTTAGATTGTATAAATACTTGTTCTTGTGTGGAAACTAATATTGTCTGTGCATATTAGATTAGGTTGTACACCTTTATTAGTCTTTGTTCCACAAGTTTTTCCAAAACTGGTTTTGGCAAAAGACATGAATCTCTTTAAAAATGAGTAATTTTTAAACTCAGCGTATTGTACAATAGTATATAAGATGATGGTTGTTCTTAAATTTTTAAGTAGAATTCTGCGTTGTGTGGCTTGCGTGTGAAAACAGGCAAATGCAAAAATAGTTTTTGCAAAATGTAATTCCAATAATATTGGATGTGGTAACATTGATTAGAAAAATAATTTCAAAATGCCTTTACCAGAATAAAAAAATCCTGAACTTAATTTGACGTACGAGTTAGTTCCTGCAAGTAGGAGGTTCTATTAATCAGGAATTTGACATGGCATAAAAGGTTGAACTGGATTTTCATGAGGAATACACAGTAATACACATGAAAGAAATGTGTTTGTCTTCTGGACCTTTCATCTACTATAGGTGGAGTGATGAGCGTGGAGCACTGGTAATGATGCGGTTTCCATAGCAACTGGTTCATTGGCGGGCTAGACCTCTGTCTAGGGTGCTGTCAGTGAGCCTGGAGTTTCAGAGAACAGTGTCCCAAAGAAGGTTTGCTTCCACCTAATCCAGTTTTAATTGAACTCCAGAGACTTTGAAGTGAAGCTGCAGACCAGGCAGACGCTGTTCCAACTCAGAATGAAGGCCTTGCTCAGCTAGGCCTCAGCTGCTTCTCGCTCCCGATAACTTCTGTTAATGAGTGGTTTAAAGAATTGTTATAGTGGTGACTGGTGGTGTTTCTGCAGCGCAGCTCCCGTTCCTGCTGTAAATCCTGTTATACTGAATTCAGTAACTTTATTGTGGCTCTATAAGGTGCACAATGTAAACCACGTCAGTGGCTTTTCCTTCCGAGTTTGAAGGAGTCTCATGCGGCAAGGTTTTGGCCATCTGCAGAGTTTCCACTGCCACACAAAAACTCTCACTTCACAGGGTAAAAGCAATACTTCTTTAACATCCTGATTTTACTTACTATATCCATGTAACAAGTGTTTGGATTTGCAGTGCACAGACTGATAGTGACAGGCAGGCTGTTGTGTTTTAATTCTCACTGCAGAAAATTGTAGGTCATCGCTTTCCTGTCCATGTCAAAAAATAATCATTGAAATGATAAGCTCCAATTTCATGATAATGAGATGGATAAATACCAGCAGAAAAACTAAGAGATTTTTTGTACACAAGTGCTGCAACCTTGTCTCCTTTGTTACCTCTTTTGATGTTGTGCTTTTTAAAAGGACATTGATATGCATGTGACAAAAGTGAACTGCGCTGGTTTGGAATAGCACCACGGAATTATACAGACCTGCCAGTTAGTGTGGATGGTTTATAGATGTAGTATGGAAAGTGTCAGTATGGCAGTGATTAGCAACCCTTGACAATCTCTGGTCCTTTAATCACATTTCTTGAATTTTATCCTGGAATCTATCTTTTTTAATTTTTTTTTTCTCTTTCTCTGTGTGTGTTTGGAGAGAGGTTGTGGCACTTGTATTGAGGGAAAGATGAGGAATCAAGGAAAAAGAAAGATGTTGTGGGTGTTGGTTTGTTTCGTGCATTCTGATCTTCTCCACTATCTACTCTTGGTTTCCCAGTGTTCTTTGCTTTTAATGTACAAACATGGTATGGTATTTTATGCTGTATTGTATAGTGCTTTTATAATGGTGTTGCTGCTCTCAGTACTGCAAAAATGCTGTTTATTTGTAAATATATGCTACATGTGAGGCAAAATCCTCCTAGAAACAAAGATTCTAGGAACAAATGGTTGGTTTCATTAGCGGTCTTTTGTATGTTAAAGGCTTGAATTTCACTTTTTCTTTTTTAATATACAATATTTTGCTTAAGTGACATAGTGATATTAACTAGAATTATATCTGAATCGCCTTTTCTGTGATGGATTTCTCTAAGTGCTTTTTTGTTTGCTAAAAGTGTCAAATCTTAGATTTTCCTTCACCCATGGTTTGTTAATCTGAGGCAGAGAAGTGTCCAGTCTGCTGTCCCTTAACACTTACATAATTAAGCTTTGAAATGAAAAGGAAAAACTGAAGCAACAAAGAAACAAAGTGGCTGAGGACTGAAAATGGGATTAGTTTGAATTGTGAAGGCAGACTAAGCATCTGTGTCTGTCAGATGGGATGACAGGAATTGTAACAAGTTACTTTGACAACCGCTTACTCCATAGAGAGATTATGCTGAGTTCATTTGCAGGTTTGTGTTTAACCTTAGCTGACAAAATGATACTTAACCTCTTATACAGCCAACCTTTATAGTTCCAGAATTAATGAATGTTGCCTTAACGATAAATGTAAGGAACATTTTTTTCTTTAAAGACATTTTTCTTTTGCTTACTTGTTACAGACCTGTTATTACAATACTAAAGTGAGTGCAGATACATCTAATAGTGCTACTAATACATTTCAGAATATGTTTTTTTGTGCTTTGCTGACATGCCAAGCATTTCATAAAGCTTCTGAAACTCCCTTGGTTATGAAAAACGGACAGTTGTCTTTAAAGTTAAAATAGGCAAGCAAATTTTTTAAATCATTGATATGAGTAGTAGAATGGCAGACTTAAAAAAAAATCTCTTATAATCTCCCTCTGAAGTTTGAGCATATTTTAATTTTGCTGCAGCTTTTGCAAGTAATTGGTAGAATCCATGTTCATGCCCCAAACAGTTTCTGTCTTTCACAATATTACTAATACTGACAACATATTTAAAACATTCTCTCTTTGTCTATTTCTACTAGATTCTGGCATATACAGAAGGACTGCATGGAAAATGGCTCTTTTCAGAGATTCGAGCTATCTTTTCCCGACGTTATCTTTTGCAAAATACAGCACTGGAGATATTCATGGCAAATAGAGGTACTGTGAATTTCAAGGAATGGCAAGTGTTCATTTGGGGCCATGTGCATGCTATTAGGCTGGTTAGTCTCATCTTTTTTGGTATGGATTTATATACATAACAGAAGGGCTTGGATTAAGTGTCTCAGTGTTTAGGTTAATACATTGTTGTAATTGAGTTTCTCTATTTTTATTTTTTTCCAATGAGGAATGATGTTCAAACATGATAACTGGGAATTAACAGTGCCTTAATTTCATTTATATCTACATGTTTATTTGGCATTCCTTGGAAACCATTGCTTAAGGCATACCTGCCTCTGATCTATTATACATGAAGTGGGGGTTTTGTGCCTTTGGAGGGCTGATGATTGTTATACACACCAAGAACAACATAGCAAAAGAACTTTACTGCTGGATTAGACCAGTAACTACTATATCTTCGTGCTTTATTTTTAGTAAAAATTTCTTTCAGTTAGATCTTGATGGAACTCGTGGGAAATAAATGTGGATTTACCTTGTTTATGAACCTTTTCTCACCCCCTCCCCTTTTTTAGTCCCTTTTTCAGACAGATATGTGCTGTGATGAATCACTCAAAGTATAGCGTGCTGAGTTTTGAAGAACTTTCTTCTGATATTTTTTCCCCCCATAATTTTATTTTAAAACAGGTTATTTGGTGTCTTTGCAGTTTAAAGTAAGATTCTTCAGATACTCCTGGTGCTTTTGTAGTGACGGTGACATTTTGAAAAACAAATTTTTAAACCTATATACAAAGATACCAAGCAAATTAGGTCTTAAGATGACACTTTAAAAATGTGAAACGTTGTTTTGGTAATGATAATGATACAAAATGTTGTCTTGAAATCAGTAAATCAGTTTCATAGGAAAGGTAGCTCAAAGGTTTTTGTCTGAGCTTAAAATGGTCTCTAATTTTGTACATAAATTCAGACACATTTTTACAGAACATTGTTGTGCATATCTAAAGTGTGTATTGTCCAACAGAATGTTAATCGTGTGTGTAAGCACTTTCCTATTTTGGAGCCTCTAGTTACGCTCCATGAAGTCATAAAAATTCACAGGTCATTCCATGATTAATTATTATTTAGATTTTCAGGTTTCTATTTTATAAATGTCATTGAATGTTTCAAACAAAATATGAAGATAATAATTTGAAGAATATATCTTGAAAATATCTAGAAAGTAAACTAGTAAATGTGTAATCCAAAATAAACTTTTTAAAAAAATTGGTTATAGACAATCTGCCAGTGCATATAGGTTTAACTTCCATTCAGAAAGGAAAACAACTATAGGCTTTGTAAAATTCGTAACATTGACAACTTCTGTTAGAGTTTCCTGTTAGAGATAAGTAAAAGCAGTTCTGGAAATTATAAAAAAATATATCTACAGTAACCTGAGGGAGATGTGTCTAATCTTTTGATTAGACATGTTTCCTACCTGTTCAGCACCTAAGCTTAGGGTTAAATTTTATTGGACTAGAAAGCCAAAGATAAAAGGTTTAAAATCATGCTGAATTTTAATTCTTGTGTTCACAGTGGCTGTCATGTTCAACTTTCCTGACCAAGGAACAGTGAAGAAAGTGGTCAACTGTCTACCTCGAGTTGGTATTGGTACTATCTTTGGACTACCCCAGACCAGGTATTTAGTTTGAGTTAATCTGTCAGTTCTTAGAGTTCCTTTTTTTCATCCAACCATGCTATGTTCTTTGAAACATTTACACCTACTGGTTTACAAAATATGCACATCCTCAGCCTGTTGCTTCTCTGTGCTTTTTGCCAAGTTTTTGTATAATGAAAACTTTTGGATCTGATATTGTTTTTGCGATTTCTGTCTCTCATATAGAAGATGGATTCTTCTTGGCAGTGAGACTCAGTCACTTACCCTACTTAAGGAAAATCGGTTTCTTTATGCATGCCAACTCACTAAAATTTAAGACTGATTTAAGGCTGGTTGTAGGACTGATTAGCTTTTATGATAGTGTTCAGTTATATTAGCTTGACTGTAACATCCCTGAATCCTCCGAAGTATTTAAACACAGATGAAAATGATCATTCCTCATCAGGAGGATATTGTAGTGATGTGTAGAACTATGTAAGCTGAACAGCATATGAAGGGTTGGTATGATGTGCTTGTGGTTTAGCTTTGTAGGGCATTGTTCAGGTTTTACATTGTGAGAAACTAGTTTTACAGTGTCAGACTGTGGGTTGAGATCCTATAACTGAAGCATATGAATCAGTTTGATACATCTTTTTTAGCAGATTAGGGCTTGATTACTAGATGTTCTCTGAATGAAACACAATAGCACAGTGTAATGTTCACTTTAGCTGATAGAAATATAAGTTTTTGAGGTATTTACCATTGCTAGGTGGACTGATTATCTCTTGTATTTTAATGGAATATGAACTATTCTTAAGCAGATTGATTTCTAAATTTTTATAAGAAACAACTCCTTAAGGGGTATCTTGATTGTTAATATTTTATGTTTTTATTTTTTAAATATTTCTGTGCTCAGAAATGTCATTGAAATAGAGAGGGAAGTTTTCTGTTGTGCTTTGTAGTTTGCCTTTTTTTAGTCCAGAAAAAATTATCTTAAGTTGCGATTATAGCCGCTCTGTAAGAACTTAAAGATTTATATTTACAGAATCAAATTATGTATGAAAAAAAATTAAATATGCATGAAAGTGTAGACACATCTTTTCAGAGCTTTGCATCCATTTATACTGATAAATTTGTTTATGATATAGTGTAATTTATGAAAATAATAAAAGAATCAGTTACTGTAACTGTTTTCTTCAATTGTTTACTAATACCTGTAAAGATTTGTTAACTAAAACAATACCTAGATTTTTTTCCCCCCCCTAAATGATGTGGTTCTGGTATTTACAGATGTTTTTATTATGAACAAAGCAGTCCTGGGAAGTTTCATGATAAGCTTTCCTCTACTTGATTTATCACTCCAAGGAATGATTCTGAAGTCTTCTTTCACAAACATGAGGAAATCTGGCATCACATTCAAAAAGTTTGAGTTCTTTATGACTAATTCCTCAACACTGCCCAGAATTTAAATCTCAAGAGGATGGACTTCATAATGAAGTTATATCATCTTGTCATTGCTTTCCTTCATTCCCGTGGGATTTAAAAACCTCTCCTAAAAAATGACTTTATTCTTATGTGAAATTCTAAAAGTCATGTAATTTGCTTATTTAATGGTCTCCCATCACTTTAAATCACTGGTAACAGCCTTCATAGAGCAGCTGAATTTTCACAGCTGTAAAGGTTTCTGTTTGAAAGCTTTCAAATCTTGACATATCCAGCTGTTAGATGTTTTTAGTGTTTTGTTCTGATTAGATTTCAGAACTTTAACAATGAATCTAAAGTATCCAAAATAGCAGTTTGATCTCTGGAGAAATCTAGTATAGAACTAGTAAAAAAAATATGTACAGCTACCACTAAAATTCAGATAGGGAGAAAGGAAGACCCACCAAGTTTTCTCATTATTTTTATTGTTTCCCTCCCACCCCAGACGCATTTCTTTGGCTAGTCCACGGCAGATTTTCAAAGCTTCTAATATGACCCAGCGATGGCAACACAGAGAAATTTCCAACTTTGAGTACCTGATGTTTCTAAATACTATAGCAGGTAACACAGATTCCTATAATGACTCAGAAAAGGAGTTGATATTAAAAAAAATGCATTTAAAAATTACAAAGCAGGGTATGTGGTGTAGGTGCATGTGTGGTATACAATTATTCTAATTGAATATTTTGTTTTTACTGGAACAATGATATGATTTCCATCTTGCAGATGCGTGGAGATGCACGTGTGTGAACCTTAAGCTAGAACAAATTTTCTGTTCTGGTAAATGTTGGCCTATCCATTGATGGCGAGTTGTCAGGGAAGAATTCCACTAAAATAAATTCTGTAGATGAAATGATTTCACTTGCATAATTTATTAATCTAAAATCCTGAGCTGCTGCATTCTGCTTTCATATATTGTGTAAAAATATTGCTTTAATTTTTAGTATCATCAAAAGTCATTGCCTCTCCCATTTTTTGAAGTATTGTACCTTAACCAAACAGAAGGCGAGATGATATAAACAAGGAAAGGAGAAGCACATGGAAAATGAATGGATTTAACTGCCAGTGTATGCAAAAGAGTTTACAATTAAAGTGAAATGGGCTGCAGTGTTTTAAATTAAGTTGTAGCAATTTGTGAACTTTTTAATTCTCCTTTTCAATAAAGCAAAGTAGGCTATTGAAATGATAAAAGATCTGACGTAAATGATAGTTCTTTTGAAGAGCTCGTAAAGTTATATTGTTGAATCTGTAGGGGCTAGTATTTTAGTTATGTTTAAGTCTTAACTCATTGTGGTTTTTTGTTTGTCAGGTCGAACTTACAATGATTTAAATCAGTACCCTGTCTTCCCTTGGGTTATCACCAATTACGAATCAGAAGAGTTGGACCTTACACTTCCTAGCAACTTCAGGGATTTGTCAAAGGTATTTATCATCAGATATACCTTTTTTTTCTCTCCAATATTTATAACAGTAACTTCCAGTCTTGTTAATGTTTTCTGTAGCATTTGATGCATTAATGTTAAATGCATTGCCATCTACAGTGTTTCATTTCTATACACGTATACTGACAGTAAGGATCAGATTGCAGAAATATGAATTATTGATGTATTCTTATTGCTTCAAATTTATCAATTTAATAATTGTTAATGGGAGGTGCTTTTAGTTGGAGCATGTGTTACATTTAATTTCTAATTTTAATGATGTTAGGAATGCTGAGGCTGATAAAGATTAAAAATTAGCCAAGTAATTTTCTATTTTTCTGATGAGAACTGTGGTTTTTTTAGTAGCAAAGCCTCTGATACCATTATATTTTAAATACTTTCAAATAATTTCACTTTTTCACTTCCCCTGTGAATCCTCTTCAGGTACACTCAAGTAATGCACNAGAACTGTGGTTTTTTTAGTAGCAAAGCCTCTGATACCATTATATTTTAAATACTTTTAAATAATTTCACTTTATTTTTTCACTTCCCCTGTGAATCGTCTTCAGGTACGCTCAAGTAATGCACTTGTCCTTTGTCAGATAGACATTGTAAGTTCTTTCTGGCAGAGTATCCTTGTTTTTCTAAGGTTCTTTCCCAAACAAACATATGCTGATGGAGCCCATTTAAAGCTTTATACAATGTGATTATTCTCTTTCAAGCTTTTTCAAGAAAGAAATATTTCATTTTACAAAGTAGAAGTGTTTCTCATTTTCTCTACCAAGACTAGGTGCACTGACCATCAAACTGGATCTTTTCCTAAAAGCTGACTATTATGAAATGCATGTGGAGTAATATAGTTAATTAGTGGAAAAGGTAAAGAGCGTATTTTAATTATAGCCTGTTTTTTACAAGTTTTATATAAATTTTTTTAATTTGATAGCCAAAAAAGAAGTAAGGCAGTTTTAGAAAGTCCTTGCTTTCAGTTTGCAGTTGATTAAGCTGGACATAGGTTTATCAAAATCTCCAGAAAATTAGTTTTTTTTTTTTTTCTACAGCTTTAGTATTTTAACTTTCAGAAATTACTCTTATAGCCATTGAATGTGTATACATGTATGTAAATATATGTGTGTATGTTTAGATACATATATTTGCAGACTATACTGTGCCTTTCATGTGTATATATGTATGTACAAATAAAAATAAAGGAATAATGGTTTTAAGTACAAAGCAGAGCTATACTGAGGTACTGTCATTGTAACATTTTCTAATATTGTTATTTAATTTGACTAAGTCTTGAACTCTAAGCTTTCTCAGTGTTTGACTGACACAAATCCATATCCACACTTAAGCCTACACATGTTTTATATTTTAAAAAATCTTTTGAAGGTAAATAATACTTCAAAATAATTTCTTGTTGTGGAGTTTAGTAAATACTTTCTTAACAATCCCTAGGCCAAAAAAATATCTGAAGGTATTTTACAACTAAAACCACCTATCAGCAACCCAGACTACATGTATGAATTACAGTTAAGTGAAAATTGAAAACCTAGGAGTAACATCAGTTCTGTGTGGTTTAAATTAGTGCACAAATTAAATATATTAATCATTAATAACTTCTTTGGTTATGATATGATTTTTTCAACCTCATTTTCCATTAACTGTTGTTAAATTACACTTCTATATATATCATGTCATTGTTAAAATAATTCAAGACAAAAAAAGGGATTCTCCAGCTGCTATACTTTTGAGGCATCTCCCTTTAATTGAATTTTAATTTGTAAACTTGTTGATTCAGTCTGTGCTATAGGCCTAGCCTTTCTTCCTCTAACCTGGAACAGAACTAATTGTGTTGTAGAGCCATGTTCCTCAGTTTATGTTAGGTGCCACTCTTGTCTCCACCAAGAAATTAGATTGCCAACCCACTCTTTTTTCTATGTGTTTTTTATTAACAGTGACTGGTTATATGGATTTTTCTGTTCATGAAAGTAGTTTTTGGGGATTACTGAGTATACTCTTAAGTTCTGAGGGAACCTTTGTGTTGCCATTGCTGGGAGTGGACATTACTTAAGGAAATTACAAAGTGGACATTAGTTGTATTGTATCTGTATCTATGGTGAAACTTTTCAATATGTTTGAAGACTATGAACCCAATACGGCAAATAATTATAACAACATTAGATGTCAGTCATACTGTATTATGAGCAGTAGGAGTGTCATTAATATTATTTAAGCCTGTAACTTGGGAGCATTTAATCTGTAACAGGTGGTCAGGAAAGGATCACCAGTATTGTCAGGGAATAGTGAATATTTATAAATATATGAGTATTTAACCTGCATTTTCCTTTATGTTCTGTTAAATGTTGTTAATCAGACAGTGCCTCTTGGTCTCTGAAAATGTAGCTGCTGTCCTGTATGAATGCTAATCCTTCCCATATACACCATGAAAGTCTTTATGGCATACGTGTCTCAGACACAGCAGTTCAGGTTCTGGTTACGGTTAAGGCACTTCAAGCAGTATCATCCCCGTGTAGTTTAAATGTTAAAATTTGTGGCAGGTGATGGCTTCATGGCAAATAACTGAAAAGCCTTGTTAATATTCAACTATGAAAATGTGTGAATATCGTGCATATTGTGGTACTTTCATTGTCCTGCTGTTATCTTGGGCATAATGCTTCCAAATAAGTGTATTGCAATGTGTCTATGCTTTTACACAGCTAAAGGATTTAAAAATAGTTAAAGATATTTACCAGTCTTCTAACAGCTTTTTATGTTTCTTTTTGTCGTCCATGTCCAGAAACACATCATAATTTAATGCTCCCACTGAGTAAAGAAAAGGAAAACTTTGATTTTTCTCTGGCAGAAAGGATGTCAGGTCAATATTTTTACCTTTTTTTTTTTTAGAAATTGCAAGTTAAGGTTAGGTATTTCAAAGTGTCAAATATGAATTTTGTTAACGGATTAGCTCGAAGTCCACAGTTAGTACAGATTTAAAGATCTGCAGTGTATAGGTTAAACCAACACTTTATTTAAGCAGCTTCTTATGGCATTGTTTTGAACATCAGTCACACAATGATAAACCAAAGCAACTGAAATGGATTGTGGTTAATATTACTGTCAGCCTGATGAATGCTCCTGACAAATGCCAGGAGTGCACTGCCAGTCTGTTATCCTGCTTTGACTCAAGTGTTTATTTCTTAAGAGGTGACTGTGGTTTGGAATGAGTATTACATATTATATTTATTGCCGCATATATTTTATTTATACAACAGACACAGTTTCCCACCAGAATGTGTCCCATTTTCTCCATTACTTATGTTATTCAAAAGCACATTGTTTTCCTTTTCTTTATTCAGTGGAAGCAATAAATTGTGTTGCATTTCTGTATGTGTATAAGATAAAAACATAACAGTAAAAATATAAGGAAAATACTGAGACATCAAAGCATGACTTTATAGTCTCAAAAGTTTGTTACAAGATCTTGCTGTGTGCAAGTAGCTGTTGATAGTTTTTCTTTCATTCTGTCAGATCATACGCTAACACTACTAGAAGATTATGCCATTCTTGTATCTTTTGTCTTCCCTATAGTTACATGTGTACATAACAATGTTTTTATTCTCATTTTTGTCTTTTTTGTGCAATATTTGCTAAATCATCATCAATTTTATAGTGGTTGTTATGTACGTAATGACTTCTTTCCCAGTGAAGTACACAAAAGCAACAAATAGCTCTCACCTTCAGTGAAGTGAGGTGTTTTATTGGTATGTGGGAGCCACTGATTCTAAATACAGTTTGACAGAAGAGAAGTAATAGATTTTTTTTACTACGACAAACTAGGCTAGTTTTGTTGTTCTAATGTAGACTTCACTGTTGACTGTTCTTCAGCATGTGAGCTGAATTCTGTTGCATGGTACCTGTTTCAGGAGCACTAATTCACTACATATACATACGTAGCTTATGCTGCATATTTTCCCACACAAGGAAATGGAGTGGGATGGGCATGAAATTTGCAGAGTTATCTCCTGTTACCCCTTGACAAAGAGATTGAAAGCAACAATTTTTATGTGCATCTAATTTTTATGTGCATCTATTTAATGGCCTCAAGCTCCACCAGGGGATATTTAGGCTAGACATTAGGAAAAAATTTTTCATGGAAAGAGTCATCGGGCACTGGCAGAGGCTGCCCAGGGAGGTGGTTGATTCACCTTCCCTGGAGGTGTTTAAGGCATGGGTGGACAAGGTGCTGAGGGGCATGGCTTAGTGATTGATAGGAACGGTTAGACTCGATGATCCAGTGGTTCTCTTCCACCCTGGTTCTTCTATGATTTTATGATGCTGTTAGACTATCCAAATTTTGTAAAGAAATATTTTTGTCTAGAGGGGCATTAAAACTTATAGCGGCATGCTGTGAACCAGGGCTTTTCATGTAGGAAATGAAAAATGTATTTTATTCAGCTCACACTTGAAGACAAAATTAGTGCAGTTTACTACTAGTTAAAACCGATAAACTCACCAGAAGGACTCAATGTCCTTCTGTCCATAGAATTCCAAAACTGGACACTAAAAGAAGGTGAGAGGAACAGTGTGAGATCTAACAGTACTGGATGATGCAGTGATGGTTACTTATTGTGATAGGCAGTTACACTTGGAGTTTAGGCTCTGAAACCTGTGATGCTTGACGCTGCTGTGCTCGGCATCTGTCTTGTTTGCCTTGTCACAGGTATTTCAGGGAGTAACTTTGTCATCTGTACTCATGACAAAAGATAGCACTTAATTTAATAGCATGCCAAAACCAGGCAGGATAAACTTGGAAGGAAGGTACAAATAATTTTCCTTTTAGGACAGTTCACATGAATCCCAGCTTAAAACAGGACAGGACAGGAAATGGTATCTCAGACTTTGTATTACAATCCCTGGCAGTTAAGAGAAGGTCCAGTACGTTTTCTAGAATTTTGAATCACTTCAAGAAACAGTGGTAGAGGTGTCAAGACCAGCCCCCAACTGCAGGCAACCTGAAGCAGATATATCTAAAAAGGAGACACATCTATTTGTTAGTCTGTCATGGATTTTGGTATTTTTAGTATAAGTTATATTTATCAGATTATCTTTATTATCAGATAACAAATTACCATGCTTTCTTTGTGACATGCAACTTGCTTCTTTAAGGAGAGGGACACTCCATCTTCTCTAAAATTATGTGCAGAATAGGGAACAATAGAGAGAAATTATTGCAAGAACTTGTTTATCACCTTGCTATAGATATGAATTTGATCTTTGTAGCTGTTTGTGCAGAGGAGTCAACAAATCTAGGCTTTTGACAGAGTCATGCTAAAAAGAACTTTTAGAGGAAAGGAAGCATTAGAAAAGGAAGCAATTGTCTGAACAGTACCCTGATTTTTAGGGGTGCGTGTGTTGGGACCATACAGGAAAAGATAAAAGAGCAAAAGGCCCTCTGACAGACTGAGAAAGTTCAGTACCTGAAGGCTGCCTACAAGAAAGCTGCAAGAAAGGGACTTTTTACAAAGGCATATAGTGATAGGATAAGGTGGAATTGCTTTAATTTGGAGGGGAGGAGACTTAGACAAGACATTAGGAAGAAATTCTTAACAATGAGGGTGGTGAGGCACTAGCATAGGTTGGCCAGCGAAGTTGTGGATGCCCTCGCCCTGCATGCAAGGACAGATTGGGTGGGGCCTGGAGCACCCTAATCCTAGTGGGAGGTGTTCCTGATCATGGCAGGTGGGTTGGAACTGGATAATCATTAAGGTACCTTTCAGTCCAAATCATTCTATGATTCTGTAAAAGCTACCTGAGAGAAGAAAGACTTTCTTCCCAATCTGTCCTCTTGGAATATAGAGAGAACTTAAAAATGGATGGGGCAAGAAGGAATTTTAATTGTGATTGGGATCCTTGCTTGTGATATAAGAACTCAAAATCCAAGTCTGTCTTTGAAGAAAGCTGTGCAACAACACAAAATTTTCTTGTTCACATCCCAGGATAGTGCTATAATTTTAGGAATATTGTTTGGACCTGCAAATCTCTTGTGGAATTAGAACTTTTACCATTTAAAGTGCTGAGTAGTCTTTTATATTCCCATGAAAAATTTTGGTTTATCATATTTTTTTGCCATTTCCTCATTTCTAAATGGGAGTAAACTGATTTTGTGAGACTCTCAAATGCCAGTAACCGTTAGTCAGATTCCTCTGGGGACTTTTGTGAATAATAAAATTGGTCAGTTATCCTTTCTGACAGCCGAGTCAAGCAACTGTATCATTTCCTTTAGCACGTTTGCCAGAATTAGGGGGCAAATCTGCAAATGGCCCAGGGGTCTATGACCCATCTGCTACAGTCCTGTGGTTTCTCGGTCCCAAGCTGGTTTTTGCAGCACTGTGGTCAGGTACACAGCCAGCAAAACCCCTCATGTCTGTCAGGCCAAACAGGGGTGGTTCAGGACCATGGACAGGAGCCTCCCTAGCCACATTCAAGCAGTTGCATTGGAAAGCAGGAACATAGCCACAAGGAAGACTTATTTATTTAAATGAAGTAGTTATTGGTTTGCCAAGAGCAACTTAGATACGGTCTTTAGAGACACACTAAACTTTTTACTGCATCTAAAAAGAAATCTGGCTGTTTTGGATTTTTGTTTCAACCTCTGCTTAATACCCACATGTTTCACTTTCAAGGGCAGATTTTTGTGCTATGTTAGATGCTGAATGAAGTTCAGACAATCTCATGACCTTTTTCAGAATAAACATGCTATTTCTGTGCATGTTCAGCTGCTTGGTCCTCAACAACTCTATAAGAGACTTGCTGAGACTGAAACGCAACAAAGCTGTTGAAGGGACTGGATCACAAGTCTTATGAGGAGCAGCTGAGGGAGCTGGGGTTGTTTAGCCCTGAGAAGAGGAGGCTGAGGGGAGACATTATTACTCTCTACAACTACCTGAAGGGAGGTTGTTGAGAGGAGAGAGCTGGCCTTTTCTGCCAGGTGACAGGTGATAGGACAAGGGGGAATGGCCTCAAGCTGTGTCAGGGGAGGTTCAGATTGGACATTGAGAAGATATTTTGCACCGTAAGGGTCATCAGGCACTGGCAGAGGCTGTCCAAGGATATGGTTGAGCCATCATCCCTGGAGATATTTAAAATATGGGTAGATAAGGTGCTCAGAGACATGGTTTAGAGGCAGATAGGTATGATTGGACTCAGTGATCTCAAAGTCTTTTCCAACTGGTGATTCTACGATTCTAAGTACATCTTTGAGATCATTTATCAAACATACTTTTTGAAACCCTACTCTAGGGTCTAGAAAGAATTTGTAAAATATTCTGAGAATTTCCATTACTCTATTAAACTTTCATATCCGTCCTTTTAGATCTTTTGCTTTTTTCCTTGTCATTAATTGGTTATTCTCTGTGTCAAACCATCTTATCTCAAGAACGTCTAGCTAACATTCTTACTTTCTTTTCCCCTCGGAGGCTTATTTTTGAAGTCACAAGAAATGTACTCTTTGCACTTCAGATGCATATAGCAGTTTCCAGGATCACTTAATTATTTTCAAGCATTCTTTTTAAAATTTATTTACCTATTAGAGCAAAAGGCAAGTTTACAGAATCAATAAGAATCTTCTTGGTAATGAGCCTAATAATCATCATCTTCCTCTGTCTCAAGGAGGAAAAAAACCCAAGAAAAACAATAACTCAGAATTAACAATGAATGTTCAAAATGTTATTCTTAGTTTCTATCTGATGTTACTGTCCATCCTACTCTTTTTTCAATTTTAGGTGCCCTGAGCATATGTCATCCTCTAATTGGAAATGAACTGAGGAAGGTTCATGACCTTTTAAATGATCACAAGAAACCATGGATTACATGTCTAGTCATAAAATGTACTAGTAATCAAAATAAAGTAGTTTCACACAAATGTCTTCGGCCATAGACATTTTAAATGTGTGTTTTCTGTCTTCCTAATGTAAAGTGAATGTTATTCTCTTGATTCTGTCTCTCTTCTTATATTCATATATTTGAACAGCAGATTATGACCTGCTACAGCACACATCTGTGTAATTCAGATTTCTGAACAAACATGATGGTGGATAAATCAAAAATTGCAGTCATACTGGAAATGAACATGGGTTTTATGTCATCTAACTGATGTTGTGTAAAACTGAGTTGATCAAACTTGTAGGAGCAGGAAGCTTGTTGGGATCATTAGATAGTCCAGGTATAAAAATAGTGCTCAGAGAAAATGAGAGTATGGTAAAATAATAATGATAATTATAGTCTTTGTCTAAGCATGAGTTCTCAGATGGTGGACTTAACTTTGATGGACGCATCAGATGATCTGTTGCAAACTCAAACACCAGGAGGTGAAAGTGTGCATTAAATGAAGGAAATAAATAGAAAAATATCACTAGGAGAAGGTGGTATGATCCTAAAACTTGTGTTGTATAGTCTAATAACATTAATATAAATAATTTACATGTAATACCCAGCCAGTCACTCGAAACTGTCTCAGTATTGGAAACACAAGGTTAGTTTCCGAAGTTTGTGGTCACTGATATTCAAAAAGTGTTTTCTGTACTTTATGTTGTTGACCATACATGGTAATGTGAAAAAGAAAATAAAAAGGGATCTGATAAAACTTTCTGACAGTATTAATCTGTTGATGGTATTGAAGGTGATGACTGAATGGTCAGGAGATCTTTTGAAACAGGAGACAAAATGATTGATAAATTCACCTCAGATCGGAGCAAAACAATGCATATGTGAAAAAAAAATGCATTGATGACCCCTTACCTGACTACTTATATTCTGGATCAGTATAACCTGGTTATAATAGTTATATGAAATGGCATAAATTACAATAAAATAACTCTCTATACTTAAACAAGTACCTCTTTCTAGCCTGCTGCTGCTCTTTTTGTAGGGCTTGGTGCTTACATGATACACAGTAATGTATATTCTGTGTGCCCTGGCAGTGCTTAGTGTGCAGAAAATGCAAGGTTGCGTCAGCTTCTAGTTTGAGGACCTTTGCTGTTAGTACAAGCCAAAAGGATTAAGTTTCTAGTTTTGATTGTCTTATCTAGATCTGGTGTTCACTTATAATGGCTGCTGGTTTCTGTGTTAGTAGCTTATAGTGATGTGCTGGCAGAGGAGAATGATCTGTGAGGGGAAGGCAGAAAGAAAATGTTTTCATCTCCCGCTGTGATTCCAATAAATGTCTTCTCACTAAATCCTCCCCCTCAAAATCCATAAAAATATTTTTTTTAAATAAATAAATGAATGATGCAGGGATTTAATTCACTTGACAGATATGTCATGTTCAGTATAGGCATATGGTTGCTTTGGCTGGCAAAGTTATTTTCTAATTAAAACAACTACAATTCTATACCTTCCTCACCACTTGCAAGCACCTTATTTTCTCGTTATGATTCCCAGGGACATGCAACTTCCTTTCTCCCTGACCTTCTAGAAGTGTACAACACATAACAGCTATCTTCAGCTTGGCTTCCCAGTAGTGTTAAGGTGCAGTAATACCTCAAATACTCTGCGGCATGTTCAGTTCTGCTGAACAGTTGATTAAACCTTATATAAAACTATGTTTGTGCTTAGTTACTTTGCAAATTTGCAATTCAGCAGTGCATTGCTTATGAATCTGCCACAGATTGTTGTAATAGCATTTGATACTATTGTTAGTAATTTGAAGGTATGGAGATTTTTCTTCTAAATTCAAAATCCTGCAAGATTGGTGGTGCCCTGAGGCATATCCTGTCATTAACATATTGCTAAAACATTGCTAATATTGCTAAACATAGTTTGTCTTAATTTTTTTTATGCTTAAGATTAGTTTATGATCCATTTCTGAACCATAGACTTTGGGATTCTTCTGTATTTTGCACCATTAAATCTTATATTGACATATTCAGATGTACTAGTTATGAGACTACCTTGAAATCATTTTTTCCCAACTGTTCCTGTTTTCTCAAAGGAATGTATGAGCTCTTAAAAAATCTTAATAACAAAACATACGTACAAATACTTTTAATTTTATTTGCATGTATGCAAATATTATCTGCTCTTATTCCAACCCGTTACTGAGTTTTCAGTTTTCTTAGAGTAGGAAATTGAGGTTTAAAATTTTTTTTTAAAGACATAATAGAACCTGTTAATTTCATGAAGTAATTTCTGGTAAATAGTGTCTCTTCAAGAAAACCTTGTAAGGAATGACAATTACTTTAAACAGCATGTTGGTTTAAAAAGCTCAGTGGATTTAGTATGTATAGATTACATTATATTTACTTGAGAAAACATTGAGATAAGAGGATTACAGAATTTCATCCCATATGCAGTTATCAGGAAATGCCAAGGGATCCTATGTTTGATAAAAATGCTAATCACATTCAGCTGGTTATACTTGTCACTTAGTTAAAGGAACTGCTGGGTAATAGTTGTCTGCACCCTAAGCTGTGGGTGCACGTGCTAAATGAGGTGACTGGTAGCAGTTTATCTGTGTCTCTTCACTAGTGTAAATCAAAAGATACATCTAAGAAAAGAAATAATTTGCATGTAAAAGTAACTGAAGGTTTGTTGTACTGGAGTGCTTTTCCCTGGCTTTGTTTGCATCACATGAATCGGCCTGTAGATGTGGGAAAATGCTGAGTCATTTAATGTAATGTTGTAAGAGCAGAGCCTGTCTGGAAGCACACGTAGCTCAATATCTTGCTGCTACGGACAGCCGGTAGCACAAACGTAGTGAAAAAAAAGAGGGCGTGTAAAGCATCATCCATCCCTTCAGAAAACTTCCCACGTTTGGCAACCAGAAGTTTAACTACTTTGTGAACTGCAAAAATAATTCAGGTAGCCATATTTAGTGACCACTGATTGACTGATAGTCTAGATGTCATTTGTGTTTTGTTGTTTGGGTTTTTAAAAACATTTTTTTATATTTGTTCTGCATTGCTCCCTGAAGCAATTAATCTAGCAACTTAGTTTTATGAGAAATTACCTTTTATCTTTGCTTTGTAGCTAGGGTAATTATGGCACTTTTGTTTTTTTAATTTGTAGACCATATGAAGTCTTGGTTGCTTGAAATTGTTATCTACACTCCAAAGTATTTTAGTTTTAAGTTGACTTAAAGAGAACAGAAAGTATTCTTCAGCACTTGCTTTACATTAGTGTCCCATTTGTTTCCCTCCTCCCTACAAGTTTTCAAGTCTCATAATTATTTGAAATACCTATATTCAGAATAATGGATTAGAATTATAACTATGAACATAATGACCTGCTGATTCTTAAGGGGAAGAAGCTTAACTAGATGGAACATTATCAAATACCTAGAAGATGTCTACTCAACACATTCACCAGAAATGTGTGTTGACTTCAATGACTGGAAAGGAAGGCAGCAGTGCTATATGAATTTTTCTGATTTCATATCTTGATGTCCGAATTGGTAGAGTACGCTCACTTACATCCATAATTATTACATAGTTTCAACATTATGTATACAAAAAGTGTTTGACCATAGGATTCCTTATTTCCCTAGGAAACCATGTGAAATTCAAGTAGCTGCTTGTATTGAAGTTCTCAAAAAAAAAAAAGAATGTTCTAAGTAACTAAAATATGATTTACAATTAATAGTAAAATGTAGTAAATTAGTTTAGAATTGGAGCAGAAATTATTGTGTGTCACCTAAATGCTCACTGGGAAAAAAATAAAAAAATCTGTCAAGTTCTGTCCGTTTTGCATCAGCCAAATTTTGACATCTGAATTCATAGTTCCCCCTTTTTAGTCTAGTCTTTGATGTGGGAACTGATGTGAAACCCGTGCTTTTGGGAATGAATTGACAAGGATTGTTTTTCATGTTGGTAGATTGCTTCCTTTTTTTTTTGTCTTTCCCAGAGGAGTTCAGGGACCAGTTCAGTTGATCAATGATGGCAGTTCAAACTGGTTGGCAGATAGTTGTGTTTGTTGTTTTCTTTGGAATATGATTCTTTAGGGAATTTGAGTTAGATGTAGATTAAAGGTAAACTGTCCTCTAAAGAAGATTGGGTTGTTGCAGGACCTAATTTTTAGGAAAGCAGTGCTCAGTTGTTTGAGAGGCAGAATAGTGAGTTCTGACAGTGAACGAGAAAAGGTTCAGAGAGGGGTATGGCAGTTTGTGGCTGTTCTTAAACACAAAAATAACAGATGAAATGATGGGTGGTTACAGACCAGAGGCCATTTTATGAGCATCTCCAAGCACTGAACAACTTATGCTAAATGAAATAAAGACATAAGGCTTTGCAGCTTTTTCATAGGTAATTCCTCTCTTAGAGAGCATATAGTGGAGAAGATTCAACACAGCTTCTATCCAAGCTCTGTCCTTGGAAGACTGCCCAAGCCCCATCTTCTCCCCGGCCGCTCACCTTGACCAGTGGTGAGATTCCAAATCTTATGCAACGCTGCCCTTGGAACCTTATTCCCTGAGTCCTGTAAGCAGGACTCACCTGTCCAGCCAGTTTCTCCGTAATGAAAGAGTAGTGATGTACTTTATGAGTTTATTACCAGATATTTCCCAGTTGACCTAAGTAAATAAAGTATGAGTATAATTAAACCCTTGCATCTTGTCTTTATATCTCTGTCTGGGAAAGCTAAGTTTTACTCAGATGATCATTAATTCCCACTGACAATATTACAAGTATCGGGTAATTCTGGGAGTTAATTATGTGTCAGTAATACATAAAGTAACTAAACAAGCAATCCTCTAAAAATGCAGTTGTGGTTAGATTGCAGCAGAGTATACAGCACTCGGCATATTTATGACAGTGAGAAGATTAACACTGGTGCACTGAACACCTCTCAGAAATCTGTATATTAGAATACATTGAAAAGTGGGCAGGCTGAAGAGAAATCTTAAAGCAGGAAGAAATGTCCTAAAATGGAAGATCTGAAGAGCTCATTTTCTTTTGCATATTAAAAAGTCTAATTATAGTCTATAAATATCTTTGTAAACAGAAAATACCGGGTAAGTAGAAACTCTGTGATGTATCAGAGAGAAGTGTAATAAGATTTCTTTGGTAACTAAGTTCATAACTGAACTGAAGTATGTATTTTTTAGAATAAGGATCACAATTATCAGTAGAAAAAGATTCCAAGAAAAACAGCAGATTGTGCATGTATTCTAAAGTCAGATGCCTTTCTGGAAAGGAGGTTGGCCAAATGCAGCTCAGGCTATGATCAGCTATAAACAGTTGGGCTCAAAATGGAAAAGCATTTTATGGCTTATTATACAAACACAAGACTAGATGAGATGACCTAATGGTCCCCCATGTTCTTTAAGCCCAATGAATATATGAAAAATGTCAGTAATGAAAACCAGATAGTCTTCTTGAAAATAAAGCATATGAAAACCAAACATCATACTTGGCAAGGATTCTACAAAATGTAATTCAATGATACAGGCAATTGTATTCACAGGAATCCAAATACCTGGTTGAATAGGGATAAGAAAACAGTATAAGAAATCACAAGGAAAAACATTTTTTTTCTCCATTTTCCCATGTTTTCTTTTGTTCCCCTTTTGAAAAAAGTTTTCTTTCTTCCCTTTTAAATTTTTTTAGCAGTGAAGAAATTTTGAAATACACACTTTCAAGAATAGCATTTTCAGTAATTTTTAAATTTGCCCTAGTTGGCCTGGACTTAATTTCTGGAACTGCCTACTTTTTAGAACTCACGGGCACTGGCACAGATCTCCTGATTTCCAGTAGTAATTAAGAATGGCATCTTCACCAAAAGAGGTAGCAGTTGACAGTGAAGATGAAACTATATTATCCTGACTACTTTTTTTTTTTTTTGATAGTAATTATGTTCAGTTTACTGCCATAGCACTCTAGTCTTCCATGGATTTTGAATATTAATGAGTTAAAACCACCAGTGTTGCAGTGAGTAGGAGTCAGTAAAAATGGCAATGTTCATTTTAATTATAGTAGCCTGTGTGTAAAAGTCAATAACAAAAGGCAGCATGGGTAGAATCATAGAATCACCAGGTTGGAAGAGACCCATCGGATCATCGAGTCCAACCATTCCTATCAAACACTAAACCATGTCCCTCAGGGTAAGAACAGGTTCTATCTATTTATTTGGAGTAACGCTATTTAAAAAATGAAAACACATTCGATAGGAATACAAAGTACCTCATTTTCTTCTTAAATGTGTAACTGTAAGTAAACAGAATATCATAATTCTTTCTTTGTAAGGCTTCAGTCTGCTTATGTTAGGTCATTAGCAATTTTCCAAAACATATGTATTAATGAACACGAGCAACAAAATTCAGGTGAGTCTCTGCTCTGTGTAGAGGAGTAGTGAGCATTCTCCTTTCTTCTGATGGGTTTAAGAGGGCTTCTTCTGACCTCAGTGCCAGGGAAAGTCATGGAGCAGGTGATCTTGAGTGCTATCATGAGGCACTTGCAAGAGAACCGGGTGATCAGGCCCAGCCAACATGGGTTTACAAAAGGCAGGTCCTGCCAAACCAACCTGATTGCCTTCTATGACACAGTGACACGTCTACTGGATGAGGGAAAGGCTGTGGACGTGGTCTTCCTGGACTTCAGCAAA
>WAAB01019174.1:132794-275392 GCA_013389865.1 Piaya cayana
TAGGAAGAAGTTTTTTACGGAAAGGGTCATTAGGCACTGGCAGAGGCTGCCCAGGGAGGTTGTTGATTCGCCTTCCCTGGAGGTGTTTAAGTTACGGGTGGACGGGGTCCTGAGGGACATGGTTTAGTGTTTTGTGGGAGTGGTTGGACTCGATGATCCAGTGGGTCTCTTCCAACCCAGTGATTCTGTGATTCTGTGGTGATTCTGTGAAAATAGAGGCAAGATGGGCCACTGTGGCAATGTCTGGCACAGAGTATGATTAAGAACCAATAAATATAACTGTACACCACAGTGTCTGGACATATTTAACAGCAGTAGCTGTTAAGAGTCAATGTGTTTTCTCAGTTATTTTTCATCAAACCATTTTTCTTTGTTGTGTCTCAAAGCAAGCAAGCTTGGTCCAAAAACTGAGATTTACTATATTCAGTTCTTGGTCAAAATATAAAGTTTATTTGTTTTGAGGTATTCCTAGATTCAACAGCACTTGAAGTGAGTTTGTTTTTTTAAGAACAGCTTGTAACTTTCCTATTTGTAATACATGTTTACATAACAACCACTTTGGGTGAAAAACTGGATGATCATACCTTTGGAAAAGAGAAAATAAAAATTTCCTTACCACAATTCTTCCTCCAGTTTGAACCCTTTTTTTGAATGAAGTCTGATTTGAAAACCATGTGCATTATTCATTTTTCAATACAGTTTCAAAACTTGGCAGCCTTAAGTGATTTTGTTTTAATCTTGTCTGCTGTAATCTAATGCATTGAAATTTTTCTATTTCTACTTTTCTTTTTTTCCCCCTTCCATCTAAGTATTTTTAATTGATGGACTGATACCTAATTTTTCTCTCTGAAAAGAGGTACTGCAAATAAAGCGTATTCTGGAATTTCTTGATATGAAAGCTTTTCAGCTTGTTCTTCTTTGCTGCTCTATAGCTATAGGGAAACTATGTTAAGTAGTGTAAATTTGTACTCTCACAGCTACGTCTAGCCTAGTTTAGTTTGGAGTTTCTCTTTTTCCCATTGTGTTTGCCCACAGCGGAAGGTATCCAGTGTGTAGTCATGATTCCCTGTTAATTTTTAGATATGAGATAGTTTGAAATTATCAGTTATTTTGTTTACTAAATGAAAAGTCAGAGTGTATTTGAATATTCCTTGTATGTGCATTCTGCTGTAGCTCAAGCGTAGTTAACTGTTCACAGTGGAATGTAACACGCTAGAATCACCTCATCCTTAGAAGCAGTTGTCAGAAAAATATGGGTCTGCCTGGTAGAATGTATTAGCCCAATACATTGTCTCCATTTTATTATGAAGCTGCTGGGGAAGCTGTGATATACAGCACTGTCATTACAGATCTATTGTTAGAAGGGCTCTACAGTCTTCTGTGCGCTGCCATTAATTTATAGCAGTAAACAATATGTAGCCCTCCAACTGCAGCAAAGCAGAATCTTTTAATGAGGTGGATGTTATTACCACAATAAATCAGCACATTCGTGTAATGTATAATTCAATGTGTGTATTCCCACTGTAACTTCTCTGAGTAAGCTGATAGTGTATCATTGTCAGTGCACAGCTCCACAGTTCTTTTTTTTTTTTCCCCTAAGCTTTCTTTCATTTGGGGACTTTTTTTATTTGCTTGCAAATAAATGTGACATGTCTTGATAGCTGTCCTGTTGCAGGCTTTAGAAACCAACTGTAACAATAACAGCCAAAATCAATACTGTGGATTCTGGCTATATGGATCTCTGCATGATACCTTTTTTTTTTTAGAAAAAAAAAGAATGAAATCAATTCTAATTGCATTTAGCTTTATATTCAAGGAATGTAATTCTATAACTATTGATCTGGGCTGTACTCATTTGGAGAGTAATAAAAATAGGTTCAGATAAAGAGAATACATAAAGTGTTACAGAACCATACAGCACAACAATGTCTCTATTTTTAATTTATATAATTTGTCTACCGATGACCTTCTTTCTTCTTGTTTTCCCTCAAGCATAGCTGAGTCTTTGGGGAAAATCGGTACAGATGGAGATCCCAAAATGATTCTTGCAACAAAGAGATTTCTTGGAGTCTGTTTCAGTCTTCCCTGGAATAAATTTCCTAAATCAGATAAAAAGCCTTTTATACAGGAACTACTTCTTTTAAAGGGTTATATTTCAAATTAGTGAACTGCAAAAATAGTAATTAACCTAAGATGTTTTCTTTATCCTACTGCAATGTGAAAGCCACTCTAAGTAAAAAAAAGTAAGATTAGATCTTAGGTCATTCATAGATCTAATCTGTCCTAGAAGAGAAAAATACTTTGAAGCCTGTCTACCAAATTTCATGTGAGCTGCAAAGAAGCAGTTATTTGAATAGTTTTATATTAATAATAATAGGTTTTCACTTGAACTGTGCTTGAATTAATGAGTAGGTTACCCATACTTCTGTTCAAGGACTATTCTTTTAAGATTTTACCTTGTCTTGTAGTGTGTTCTTAGGTATTTTTATTCTTGCAGAACAGAAGGAAGGAAATATTTTTGCGTGTTTATTCTTCAGTTATACTTGACTGCATCCATTATCTGTACAGATGGGCATCACTTACATTAATAAACTGCAAACAGTGTGGTCAATACGTATACAAAACTGTATTGCATATTTGTTTTGCGCATATATACAAAGATATTTTAGGCATTTTCACATGTGGAATGGCTAAGTTCACTTTTGGATTTCTTAGCGATTTATGTGATATACACTCTTTTTTCTGAATCCTTTATGGAAAAGTGTACTGAAGAAATACACATGAAGAAATTGCATTTCTTACATTTAAATAAATCCCTGGGCATTTATGTCTTAAGTAAGTGCTGAACAAAGAG
This sequence comes from Piaya cayana, assembly GCA_013389865.1. Taxonomy (NCBI): domain Eukaryota; kingdom Metazoa; phylum Chordata; class Aves; order Cuculiformes; family Coccyzidae; genus Piaya; species Piaya cayana. The sequence continues at coordinate 135,649 of WAAB01019174.1, forward strand.
TAACAGTGTTGGTGAAAGTGTGATGGACTTTTTTAGTCATACATTTGTTATTTGTTTCTTTTATATCAATGTTTTTATATAGATATTTTGCTATTTTAATTGTCAAGTTCAAAATTTGAACTTTTATCCTTTAAGTAAAACTTGTTTGGGATGGTAAATAGAATGCATAGAAACAGGAATAGTTATGTAAAAATGCAAAGTGTACTGTTCATGTTCTTCACCCTGTCAGTCTCTATTTTCCCCCACCAAAATATCTAGATGTTTCTTGTTGCTTACTGTTTGCTTAATAGTGTATTCCACTTGCACATATATCCACAGGCATGCAAGTTAACAACTCTTTGTTCAAGGCATTCCACTGTGAAGCTGATTTTAGTCATTAACTTGATTCAGAGGTAAATAGAAATGAATTCTATAGGAGTGCAGAAGAGCCTTTCTTTCCAACCAGCCATGTGCGTGTGTATGGAATCTTGGTTTGAAATGCATAGATCTGTTCAGGTGCTTGCGTAGTCCAACATCTGCTTTTTTAAAACACCAAACACAGTCTTTTCCATGTATATTGATAATTCTGGTTCCCAGAAAGGGGAATATTCTGTGATAATAGATCATGTTATTTTTATTTACGTAATGTATTTATTTTTACAAACTTTGCAGCCTATTGGAGCTTTGAATCCAAAGAGAGCTGCATTCTTTGCTGAGAGATATGAATCATGGGAAGATGATCAGGTTCCAAAATTTCACTATGGCACACATTATTCAACAGCAAGTTTTGCACTCACGTGGTTATTAAGAATTGTAAGTATATCTTCTAAATGTGCTTTTCTTTTAAATGATAGTGAAAGCAACAAATTTATAGGAATGAATAAACGAAATGGCATAGGAGACTACCAAAATTTTCTAGTAAGTGTAATCAGTGGCGTAGGATAAATCTATTACAAAGTTTGAGCAGAAGGTTTTAATTTTTATGGTACAGTCTTTTCAAAACAGTAATGCTTTTCCTCCTTAAAAATTGCTTTTTAGTGTAGCAAATATGGTAAATTTTCCTTCCTTACGTATTTTCTGACTGGCCCATGTACTGAACATTTGTAGTTCTTAGTGAATGTATTTAATTTTCACCTGATGAGTGTAAATGAGTTGGTTTCTGATAAACATGAAATTCTGTGATGTAAAAGATTAATTTTTAAAACCGTGCTGCAGTGTATTTGGAAGTAGCTTTTGAGATGCTACATATTAATATGTTGGTTAAACAATGCATTTTTCTATAAAATTGAAGGGCGATTTATCTCCTAGAAAGTAATTTCTTTGGGAAAGCGTTAGCAGCACATCATTAATTAAAGCTTGTTAGAATGTACAGGCATACATAGATCTTTGAAGTAATTTATAGCGCTTAGCCAATTTCAAGCAATTATCCACTAATATGTGTTTAAGTGTTCTTTAACTAAGAGGAGGCTTTTAAATCTTTGAAACATTTTTCTTTTCTAAATCATAAATTACATATTAAACAATAACAATCTTAAAGCTATCAGTATTGAATGATACCCTTTGTATTAATAGATAATTGTGAACAAAATAAAATGCATATGTTATTTTTGTTACATGCTAATTTAAAAAGTATCTAAGGTAAAAATATTGAGCTGTTTCATGTTTTTGAGAGCAGTGTGTGTCTGGCAGATTGTGTCTGTACCTTCTCCTCCAGCCTGTAAATGTTTTGGTTTTATTTTTTTCTTCTTTTCTTTATCTGAATTTATATGCATAAAGTAGGAATAAAAACCAAATAAGCATCACTTTGTATTTCTCATTTTTTAATCATACAATTACCCTTTGTAATTAGTCATGTGTCTGCCAGGAGAATAGCGTCATTAATAACCAAACCCTGAAAGAATAATAAATACCATTTTTCCCTCGAAATTCCTAAAGAAATACATTGCTGTTCTTAATTAATCTTTTGTATGTATTTAGGAACCCTTTACAACCCTGTTCCTAAATCTACAAGGTGGGAAGTTTGATCATGCAGATAGAACTTTTTCATCTGTTTCAAGAGCCTGGCGCAACAGTCAGCGTGACACTTCTGATATCAAGGTAAAAACTTCCCTGAAAGGTGTTAACACATTTTATATTGCATCTGCCTTTATTGTAGCTGTATCCTAGGACCGCAGGTTATGAAAAAGTGAATGAAGAAGATTGGGAACTGTCGTACACTTTGGGAAAAGACGGAATGGTGATGGCACGTGGTTTTGCTTCTGTTAGAGTATTTCAGTGGATTCTTCTGTAAAACCTTTGTTAGATGATTTCAAAGAATTCTTCTGTAAAACTTCAGTGAACATTTTTAGTCCTGAGTCTGAAATAAGGCAAAATTGGCCTTTCTGCTGCAAGTATGTGTTTCACTGTCATTTTATTACTTTGCACAAGTTTCAAGGCTTTGAAAAGTCAGTAGAAACTGGTATAGATTTTGTACTCTGTTCATGCTTCTGCCCTCCTCAGATAAGAATGTTGCAATTAGTAGTCATATTACTTTATGTAATTTTGCCTTTAGGCATCCAACCTAATTTTTGGGCAATTTCTGCAGTGGCCTATTTCCTTATTTGACCATGACAAACAAAACCTAATCTTATGATGAGTAATAAGTAAACAGGATAAAGAGTTGAGAGAGATCTGAAAGCAGTCTCTGGAAAGACTCTATATTGGGTAGAGAAACAGAGGACTACAGAAAGTGAGTGTTCGAGGATATTCAGTGGCACATAGAATTCTGCATGATATTGAACCTACCCTTACACTGGGCCTGGGAACTGGCGAGTGAACAAGAAGTAGGTGGAAGGAGAAGACAAATTAATGCGGTAATTAATCGTTCTATAGAAAGAGGCCTAGAATTAAGTGGGTCAAGAAGCTAAGGCAGGAGCACATGGAAATTCCAAGGGCAGAGATTTAAGTAGGTAGCCATTGATGGAAGAAATGAGGTAAACAAATAGAGTCTGGGGTCTGGAGGGTGTTTTGAACTGGAGAGGAGAACAAAAGATGCTGGTAGTGGTGGGAAAACTTTGTTCAAATCCAAGAAGGATTATATCAGAATTATTTTTTAATGGAAGGAAGGATGGAAAAGTATAGTGTGCAGAAAATCAGAGGCTGACTTGAGAAAGTTGTGTAGCTAGCAAGAGGCATAAGTAATATGAAATCATCCTATAGTTAAGATTTATAGGAAGGAGATAATTAAGAAAAGGTTGATCTGCAGATTAATGGAATGAGAAAATCGTCAACTGACAGTCCTGAAAAAATGTCTGTCTTGCATCTGTGAGTCCCCACCAAAAGAATCAATGGCAACCAGTAACTACTGGAATTAATACCACTTATGAAAAGATACAATGTCTGTATTAAATTGTGAAAGAACAAACAGAAAATACAAACAAAAGAAAATACAAAGACATTTGATTTTTTTCAAATTTTGGTCATTATGAGCTTCATTCTCATGGCAGGCAAAATTTCAGATTGCTTTTTGGGGCAGGGTGGGGAAAATGAAGGAGGAGAAAGGTAGCAGCTGTAGACAAATAAGTATTTAGTTCTTTAAAAAGAAGAAAAAGAGAGCCAAGAAATTATGAGGTGAGTTTAACTGTAATTCACAGAAGAATACTTATGCAAATAATCAGACTGTGGTTAAGTACCAGGAAGATAACAAGGAGGCAAGCAAATGAAACACATATTTATCAAGAAGAGATTATGTCAAAGCAATCACAGTTTCTGATGAGAAAAGGTAGCAGACCTTGTAAACAGAGAAGAAGCAGATGATGAACTTAACTTTTGACATAGTCTCATGAATCTGTTGGGAAAACTTGATCTAAAAGAATCCACTGTATTTGTAAAATAGTTACCAGTGATTCATTATTAAATCTGACAGAAGTATTCAGTGGAATTCTTCTTGGTAATAACAGTTCAGACCTCATTGTCCATTGGTAATGGATTGGAAGGTACTGGAAGTGTACTGGAATTGTAAGGACTTATTGCAGAAGGGGAAAAAGCTATAGAAGAAGCTATAAAAGATGTCTTTATAAGTGGGATGTGGGGAACAAAAATTATTTCGGGGAAGTCACCAGGTTGAATGACGTGAGGGAGAAATCTCTTGAAAATATAGGTATGGATGGAGATGGAAATGACTTTGCTGTAGTATCTGTGCATACCATTGAATCTGTCACAAACATAGGGTAAAAACCATTTATTTCTCAACAAGTGAAAGTATTTTAAGCTTTATCTTGCATTTCTGATGGTCTGAGAACATAAATGAAGTTGGCTGTTGTGGTGGATTACATAATACTGTTTTTTTGACCAGAAGCTCTCTGGATTCCTGTTGGTACTTCTACAACTGATGAAAACATAGGAGTTTAATGTGTTGATTTATAGAAATATAAAGGATTTGGAAAGCCACTTTTAAGACTTTGAAAGTTTCTGGCCAAAGTGAATGTTGTCATATCTTGATGCATCAGGTGTAGGGGGTACAAAGGTAAAAGAAGGATTTTTTTTTTTCCAATTCTAGCTGAGAAAATTGTGAATTTTAGAACTGTCAAGCTTATTACAGGAAAGTATTTCTCCATGCTTCTTGTGTGAAGGGAATGAATTTGCTGTCCTAAGATTATTGTTAATCTTAGTTGGAGGCATCATTCATTACAAGGAGGACTAACGTGAACTAGCTTTGGAAGCAACCCTTTTTGGCTAGTGTCACTTCAACAGAGAAAGCTAAAGCATATGTGTGGTCACAACCAATCTTTGTCAATATCCTGTGAAAGCCTCGGATCAATGATCAAAGCAGGAAACTAACACTGCACTGTAGTGTAACCTTTGGTTGAACTTTTCAAATTTTGATTTCAAGAGGTGATATGTTGCATTAAATTTAATTTCCTAGTTCTTCCCTATACATTTATTTAAGCAATGCAAATTAAAAATCCTTTGGAAGTTTGCTAGTGTCTCACTATTACTCTGGCATTTTTATTTACTAATTAGCTCTATGCTGTTGCCTTTAAATTATTAACCATGTGCTTTTAAGTCTCCTGCACTGAAAAACATTAAATGCATTTCAGTTCTGTGAGAGTACCAGTCAGTACCTTTAAAGTACTGGAGAGGCACGACTGTGAGCTCATTTAGCTACTTCTTAATTTAAACTGTTAGTACAAACAATCCTTAGTTTTGTTTTTACTTTATGAAAAGCAAACATGGATAGCCTGGCAGCGTTAAACAGAAAAAGTTTATTTTGGGGCTTGAACTAAGTTCCAGCATACAGAAAGTAGCTAAGTCTTTCTGTTCTTTTGTGTGACAGTTTTACTTTGAAGAATGAGTATATTTGCACGTACACGTTCAGAACTAATTGTTATTTCTGTTTTGGTAACTAACCTGTTGCAATAAGTTTATTTATAATTATATTTACAACAGCATACTTGCTACCTGTGTTGCTTTTTGCATATATTTTCTCTTTTTCAAGTGTAGTACTTTGCTGGTTGGTTTGTTTTAGGTTTTTTTAATAGGCTATATACAGTTTTTCAGGATTGTTTTCATTCTGTCCTCAGAATGGCTATGTTGCCTTCTCAGTGTCAAGTGGAATTTTGTTAATGCAACTTCTATGCCAGGTCATTAATGACATTATTGACTGGTATTAAGAACAGGGCAGACCCCATTAGCATGTCCTCCCAGTTTGACAGTGAACTATTGATAACTGCTCGTGGAATATGGATTTCCAGCTTGGGTACTCCCACATTATTGTAACCTAATCTCATCTCCATTTCTCTACTTTGCTTAGAAGAATGTCTGAGATAGTCTCAGAGGTCATTCTCACAGATGGAGCAAAATCATACCTCTTTTTCTTTCACCATCCACTATTGCAGTTACCTTTGTGAAAGAAGATTGGCTTCATGTGATTTTTTTTTTTTTTACCATTTTTAACCAAGTTACTGTCACTAGTATACAGTTATGTGCTGTTCTTCGTGCCTTTCCCACTACTGCTTCACATGTGCCACTTTTTCATGTGCTCATGGGTTGGTTTTTTTTTTTTCTGGTGCATTTGATTAGTTTTGTTCAAAAGGAGTTGCTAGAAGACCATCAGTTCAGAAAACATTAGTATGCTCTAATTATGCTATTCCAGATTGTTCCATCATAAAATGGGAACTAATTTATGAGTCAGTTTTGTGATATGACACACATCAGTGACAGTTACTGTAAGGCTGATGTGGTGATATTGAACGTCTGAAATCATGTCTCATACAGGTGTATTTGCAAGTTATTATACTTGACCCTTTCTAAGGCTGTCATAGTGTAGACCAGCTTAATTTTGGGGTACAGAAATACTGTGTTGACAAGTTAACTACATTATAAAATTCATTAGCATTGCATTGTTTTGGACAGTTTTTCTTTAAATCAAGCTATGTGTTTAAAGTCTCTTTGAATTATAGCAATACTAGGTTGTACTATAATGTGTAGATTGTCTAGGGCTTCTACAAGTGTACTGGTGTTATAAAATGGGCATCTGGTGTATATAAATATTGTTGAGGCTGGAAGAGAATAGGTTTGGCCAAGATTCTTCAGGAGCATCGCTGGAGGGGACAGCTTGGGAAGCAGGAGAATGCTAAGAGGACATCATGATTTCATTATGAAAGGCGTACCAAGATTAAGAACTAAATTACAACTTAAGTGGTAATCATCAGTCTAAAATGTCTCAAACCATAGACTGTAACAAACAGGGACCTCTGAAAGTAGCTCTTTGTCTTCTCAGTTTTCACCCATTTTCTAGTTCTTTGCTTCCGAGTCATCTCTATGCTAATGACTAAAGTTGATCCTGGACCATGAACCTGTGGAAACTTGATGGTGCCAACTTTCAACTAGAGTTAGCCTGTGCTAAACCAAGGATTCTGCTTGCCAGAGAGCATTCTCAAAATCTGTTTGAAGCTATCATAGTGCTGTAATGTGCTAGTCATCAGGTTTTATAAATCGTTCTTTACAGGAATAAAGAAAACACTATGTACTAAGGCACAGTATTTAACAAGATTTGTTGAGTTTTGGTGCCATGACTTCTTATTAGACAGTGGTATTTAAATATAGCTGATGCATCCAATTAACATTATTGAAATATTTAAAATTAAAGGAATAGTTGCAGTAAAATAAAAGCAAAATTACATCTTTTAATACATGGATGTCATCAAACAGATGCTCAAATAATTATATAACATGCCCATTTATGTACCTTAGTTCTTTACTAATTCTTAACTTTTCTTCCTTTCCAATATGTACTTTCAATAAAATAACAACTTTCAAAGATTATGCAACTATTATAAAAGCCACCCAGTGGCTTTTATGAGTTTTCAGCTGTGAGTTCTTAAAGTCATATGCAAAGCTTTTATAAAAACCAAAATCCATTGGATCTCTGATAAAGAAGTGATACAGAAATCCAGTTGTATGTCCTGTAATCATATCTCTTTTGCATACTTTCACTGAAAGGAGCATGCCCAGGGAAACTGTTGAGCATCCACGGGGCCTGCTGGGTCCTCTTTTTATTTGAGTGTTAAACTTGCTCCTGTCTCTGGGTCCTGAGGTGTTTTATCCAAACAAGCACAGACTTTGTGCAGAAAATCTTTGTTATGGAGGAGAAGTTAGATCTGCAACCAGATATGAGTAGAATATATAACAAAATTAAAATACCAGTAGTGTTACCTGCAGTAGTAGATATTGCTTAGTTTCTTTGACCATCGTATGGATTACTCTGTCATTATTGGGTCACATGTATTCAATGTGAATTTTTTCTTTGAAGTATGAAATTCTTCAGTTCTTCAAGAAGGCTTGAGAGTCTGGACTCTGTAAGTGAACTTTGTGGACAATAAACATTAGGATGAGCACTGGGAAAATTCTGTTTCCCTAATAAATCAGTTTTTGTATATTGGGAAAAGGTTAACAGTTGTAGCGTTCTATAAAGAAAAAAATCCTTCTCTGCAAGTGTTAGAACAGATGATTTTTTGTCTCTTAAAGATTTACTTCTTGCAATATATTGACTTGTTTGTCAAAAAACCTTTAAGCCTCAAATTAAGAATTTCTCACTGATGGGACATTTGTTATGGTGCCCTCTCTGTGTAGATTCTACTAAACTGTGAGCTTACTTTCTGGGCACCTCAACACACACACATGTAATGGCTCTACTGCCTACTTATTGTTTTTAAACTTGTAGGAACTCAGTTATCCTTGTAACCTGCTGTAAAAGTTGACTAAAATTGACCAAGAAACTGAAAGTGTTTTTTTAGGAAATGAAGGTTGCTGTAGACAGATCAATGAGTGCACATGAGCTTCGGGACTGAATACAACTGATTTAAAGGCATGTTAGGCAATATTTTTAAAACTTGGTACTAGAGGCAAGAAACTCTAGAGGTTCAAGCTGCTGGAACATTCAGAAACTGGAGGATGACAGATTTCATGACTTTCTTTAAAATGTATATTACAAAAAAAGCTGAAGCTTTGCAAAATGGCAACTTGTGCTTATTGAGACCGGCTGCCTAACATGAGCATGTCTAAAACACCCTGTAAGCTGATAAGTGATTCTACATATGCTTTGCATTGTTTTATACTTCTCCATCTCACAGATGGGTATGTAAAAAGTTACAAGGAACAAAGTTGCTGCCAAACTGGCAACATTACCTTTGTATGGGAGAAGTTTCATTTCTTGTTATTAGCAAGGTCAAAAATGTCCAAGAGCAAAATTCAGATGCAGGTGCATAGTAATGCAGATTTTTTAGCAATAAATTGCATATCTGGTGTAGCAAAACTTTTAATGTATTTAAGATGCAGATCTTTAGTTTTCATGAAAGATTTATTTTTTTCTGGATAATTATGCCAAGATCCATAACTGGAAAATAGTTCACTCAGTAAAAAAAAACCAACTCAAAATTCAGTTAGATCAGCGTATGGTAATCTGTGGGAATTGCAGTAGTTAAAAATATAGACATCTGGTTGTATGGATCAGAAAGTTCCATCTAGTATCTGTGGTCTGTCTGTTATACCCAGCAGTAATTGAATTGAAAATGAAACAAATACTTCTAATGTCTGCTCCAAAATTTTGTGTAGATGTTGAAATAGTAAACTTCAAGTAAGTTATTAACAAATTTGCTGAAGTGCAAAGGAGAATGGCCAGTGGTCTAGAAAATGAGGCCAGTGATATAAATTAGGGGGTTCAGGTTGTTTACTTTGGAGAGAAGCGTAACAGGTAAAGAAGTGTGAAGTGCTTTGGCAGTGGGTGGCAGTTGTAGTGTTTTTACACTGCTGGGAATTTTAGCTGGCAAGCACAGTACACTTCATTATGTGGAGTCATGGAATCATGGTTGGAAAAGACCTTTAAGATCATCCAGTTCAACTATCAGCCCAACACCACCGTGCCAACAAACCATGGCCCAAAGTGCCACGTCTGCATGTTTTTTGAACACCTCTAGGGAAGGAGACCCCACCGCTTCCCTGGGCAGCCTGTTTCAATGCTTGATCTCTCTTTTTCCTTAAGAAATATTTCCTAATATCCAATCTGAACCCCAACTGGTGACTTCCTTTTGTCATATGACTTGCTATTTGGGAGAAGAGACCAGCACCCACCTCGCTACAACCTCCTTTCAAGTAGTTGTAGAAAACAGCAAGGTCTCCCTTCAACCTACTCTTCTCCAGGCTAAACAATCCCATTTCTCTCATTCTCTCCTCGTAAGACTTGTTCTCCAGCCCCTTTACTAGTGTCATTGCCTTACACCAGCTTCATTGCCCTGAATCATAGAACACCCCATACTGAAGGGACCTTGAAACATCATCTGTTCCATCTTTTCATGGGAAAGGGAGCCTAGCACCTTGTCCAATCCCATCTTGAAAACCTCCAGTGAGGAGAACTCTACCATGTCCTTGGTGAGGTTGTTCCTGTGAACAGTAGTTCTCTCTGTAAAGAATTTTTTGCTTATATTGAGATGAATTCTGCTGTATGTTTCCTGTTCCAGTGTCCCACTGTGTCCTCCATGCTTCTGATGTGTGTGCTGTCTGTCCTTACTGCGGGAGGGGAATAGTGGTCAGAAGGGGCTCCTGGGAAGGGATCTGCTGGCCCCGAGGTAAAAGCTGCTCCTACACATTAATGTGTGTAAAATGGAGCACCTGCTGCTTGTATTCAGACTGAATAGGACAAGAAATGAGCTCCAGCTGCAGCAAAAACAGACTAGATTTTAGGAAGACCTTCTTGTGGGATGAACAGATGAACACTAGAAATTTGCAGGATCCACATCACTGAAAATTTTAAAAGAACAAGGCAGAGAAATATCTGATAATAATTGTCTGTGAATGGAAAGGTGGACAGGATGACCTTTTAAGGTTTAATCTAGAACTTTGTGCGATCCAATGTAGTCCTTTTCACTCCTAGTTAATTTACAGTTAAATGGAGGAAAGGAATGTAGTTATATATACAATTTTTCCTCTTTCTCTGTCAAATTAACTTGAACTGCATAGTAAATAGTTTATAAATATGGTCTGTAGATACCAGTGCACACTTTTACTCATATCCTCAGTAAAAAGTAAAGTAATCTTGTGTGTATATATATATATATGAATTGACTAACAGGATTTAAAGTGCTTTAAAGATGAGTTTTTTTAATGCAATCAAGTATTGACTTAGTAAAATCTAAGTATTGATCANATCATCCAGTTCAACTATCAGCCCAACACCACCGTGCCAACAAACCATGGCCCAAAGTGCCACGTCTGCATGTTTTTTGAACACCTCTAGGGAAGGAGACCCCACCGCTTCCCTGGGCAGCCTGTTTCAATGCTTGATCTCTCTTTTTCCTTAAGAAATATTTCCTAATATCCAATCTGAACCCCAACTGGTGACTTCCTTTTGTCATATGACTTGCTATTTGGGAGAAGAGACCAGCACCCACCTCGCTACAACCTCCTTTCAAGTAGTTGTAGAAAACAGCAAGGTCTCCCTTCAACCTACTCTTCTCCAGGCTAAACAATCCCATTTCTCTCATTCTCTCCTCGTAAGACTTGTTCTCCAGCCCCTTTACTAGTGTCATTGCCTTACACCAGCTTCATTGCCCTGAATCATAGAACACCCCATACTGAAGGGACCTTGAAACATCATCTGTTCCATCTTTTCATGGGAAAGGGAGCCTAGCACCTTGTCCAATCCCATCTTGAAAACCTCCAGTGAGGAGAACTCTACCATGTCCTTGGTGAGGTTGTTCCTGTGAACAGTAGTTCTCTCTGTAAAGAATTTTTTGCTTATATTGAGATGAATTCTGCTGTATGTTTCCTGTTCCAGTGTCCCACTGTGTCCTCCATGCTTCTGATGTGTGTGCTGTCTGTCCTTACTGCGGGAGGGGAATAGTGGTCAGAAGGGGCTCCTGGGAAGGGATCTGCTGGCCCCGAGGTAAAAGCTGCTCCTACACATTAATGTGTGTAAAATGGAGCACCTGCTGCTTGTATTCAGACTGAATAGGACAAGAAATGAGCTCCAGCTGCAGCAAAAACAGACTAGATTTTAGGAAGACCTTCTTGTGGGATGAACAGATGAACACTAGAAATTTGCAGGATCCACATCACTGAAAATTTTAAAAGAACAAGGCAGAGAAATATCTGATAATAATTGTCTGTGAATGGAAAGGTGGACAGGATGACCTTTTAAGGTTTAATCTAGAACTTTGTGCGATCCAATGTAGTCCTTTTCACTCCTAGTTAATTTACAGTTAAATGGAGGAAAGGAATGTAGTTATATATACAATTTTTCCTCTTTCTCTGTCAAATTAACTTGAACTGCATAGTAAATAGTTTATAAATATGGTCTGTAGATACCAGTGCACACTTTTACTCATATCCTCAGTAAAAAGTAAAGTAATCTTGTGTGTATATATATATATATGAATTGACTAACAGGATTTAAAGTGCTTTAAAGATGAGTTTTTTTAATGCAATCAAGTATTGACTTAGTAAAATCTAAGTATTGATCAATAATGAATCAACTACTAATTGTGATTATCATAGATTTCATAAATCTACTAAATAAACATATGGATTTGTTATAATTTTATTTACTTAATTGTAATTTACTGAATAATTTAATATTTTCCTTTCACTAGAAAACATTTGAAATATAATCTCTTAGCACTTGTAACAGGATGATTAGACATAGACAAAGTGAATGTCTTTATTCAATTTAAAATTTTAATGGAAACCTGGTGAAGTGTTTTTTGTAGAAGTTGGGAGAATTTTTAGTCAATTTCTTAGTTCTGTGGGAAATAACACATATAGCAGGTGGAGGGAAACTTGTGGGTACTTAGAAATCATACTTTTCCAGAGTCATGAAAATTATGACATTGAAGTGTAATTAAAAAAATGAAATGTGAATTAATTTAATATATTAGTATATTTTTAAATGCTATTAAAGTCTCCTAGAAAAGGAAATACAGTGTAGCAATATGAATAAAAAAACTAGCCTTTTAACTACGTACTTTTATTACTCTGTTTGACAGGTAATATATAGGCTTAATATTACTTAATGTGGTTGTCAAATAAATTAGTTTGAAAATCTGGTATCTTATGAATGCTTTAATATGTTTAGGGAATCTGTGTCATTGTTTCTAGACAGATCGTGTAACTGATTCAAATTTCATATATTATTTTCTAAATAAAAGAAAAGAATAAAATAACATTTTGTTACATTAAGGAAACAATTTATCTTGTATAGATCTTTTCATGCCTGGTGGCAAACATGAAAAAAAATTACCAGTGTTAAACTGATGTTCTCTTGATATCATTTGTTTGTAAAATAATCTTTTTAGTGGAATTTCCTTAGGAATCATTGTTTCAATATGTTGGAGGGCAGTTTTTCAGTCTGTCTGCTCATGGCTTGTCCTTCATCTTCATATGGTATTTATGTGAAACCACAAGTAATTTCCTCCTCCTCTCTTCAAAAATTAATATTAATTAATATTTTTTAACATTCTCATATGTCTGAAAAGTTCCATTATTAATGGAGTTGCACACATGAGTCAACTTCTGCTATCTCAGTGTCAGTCCACACATGTGATGCGAGTAGATGAAGAAAAAAGACAACTTCATAAAGAGTTGAGAAGGACTGTTAAGGACCTCAGTTGTCAAATACATGAGGAATATTTGTAAATTTTATAACAAAATAAATGTTTTATCATCAGTTTTATTCACTGGGTTTAGGGAAAACTGTTGGCCTTGAACTAATGTTGTCATTTTGACCCATATAAAGCCATTAAAAACTGATACTTTAGTGCTACTGAATTAGAATGGCCCAGTGTGTCCGTGTGGACTCCCTTTTCCCATGTGTAAGTGCTAGCATGTGGTCAAGATAAGAAAACAATGTAATAAAGAAGCTCCTTTTGTAAAACTGTATTGTTGTTGTGACAGTAAAAAACCTTCTGCAAACTCATTTCTGGAGTAATGGAATAAAGTTTTATAAAAAGTTCCTAATAGTCAAACTACCAGAAGTTACTGATAATGTTTAAGTTTCCAGGCAGCATTTTGTTTCTGTATAATCTAATGAAAACAATGTGTTCTAGAAAGCCATTATTTTTCTGATCTTGAAAGAAAGTAATGAAGAGCTATAAATATATATATAGAGAGAGATAAATAAAAACATAAGTAACATATGTAATGAGCTTAAGTTTTAAGTATTCAGAGTTCTAGTAGGGATTAATATTTTTAATGCATGCTGCTATCGAATTAATAGTGTAGTGTCTGTGTGTTTTCTTTGTAATGATAAAAACAACAGAAACTTTGTTGTTAGAGTACTTTCTTTTTTTAACAAATGTTTATCCTTGCTGCATTTTTTTTTCTTTGACTTACCCAATTAAATAGTTTCAAATCTCTTTTTATCAAGTACTTGTCAAGTGTTTGGTACAGAAGCATGTTTTTACCCTGCCTAGTTAATTAAGGTGACTGAAACAAAAAGATGTACAATTCAAAGCCAAGCAGTGTTTCACACAAGGATGGAGGTGGTAATAGCTTAATTCCTGCTTGATCTTTCCTGTCTTTGCCCTGGCTACTTCAGACTGACCTTGTCCGCAATCTGATGACCTCCCTATTGCACTTAGCCATTTGGAAAGCTGCTCATACCATAGCTGGCCCTGAGGGGCTATCTGGGAGTCCCCTGATCCACTGACCCATGTCAAGACTAGGTTTCAGATCTGATCTGCTGAGCTTCTGACGTAGCCACATACTACAGCCACTGTAGACAAAGCCAGTGGGGCAGTCTCATTTTTTTTCTGCTTTTTAATTGGCATGCAGTTTGCACTTGCTGTATTGAAGACCAAGTTTATACCAGTCATGTGCCATGAAATATGCTTCTTGAAGCAAGTACATGTATTGATCCTTTCTTTAGAGAGGAAGTAAATTCTCTAATTTAGTGGCTCAGTTTTTCTAAATACATAGAATTGCTGGGTTTATTGGGTGTATTTAAGTGTCAACATGAAGGTCCACCAAAAAAAACCAGCTTTAAAATATATTAATAGGCTTCTCCATTGTGTTATGCTAGCACATTTATAAATGTGTGTTAATAAGGTTTTAATCACATCACCTTTATTTTCATGTATATCCTACCAAATTTTTCAAAATAAATGACAACTTAGGAATTTATGTATCTGTTTGCAAAACAGGGAAACTTTGTAATCGTCCAGGAGAAAATACTGATCATTTTGAGCTTAATTTTACTTCCTAGCATGTTGGGTTCATTTCTGCATTGCAACGTACCATTTTCTACTTCAAAAATTCTTTCTTTAATCGTTAGTATTACGTTGTTTTTCTTGCAAGACTTGGAAATTAAAATTCCTTTGCTTTATGTGCTTGCTTCTTTTTTTTTTTTCAACAATGGCTCTGCCTGCAGAAGTGCCAGGGTGGGCCTGCCATGGAGGTGTTACACGCCGTGTTCCAGTCCTATTCAGCACTGGGCTGTAGAGCACACTGTTTTAAAGTGGTGGTGATCTTGACAAGGGAATTTAACGCATATACAGGCCTTGTAACCATGTGAAATGCCTTCCTTTTTTTTTCACCCCTGTGTGTGTGAAATTATCCATGGTTCTTCCCTGTAATTATAGACTGGAAACATAATTGAGCTAACTACCTTTCCATGAAAGAAAAATATTGGCTTTATTCTGGTTTGAGTGTGTAGGTTTTTTCTGAGCATGTGGTATAACTCTAGGTATTTTAGAGTTAACAAAAAACCCCCTATTTTTGGGCATTGAACAACTTTAGGTAATAGCCTAAACATTAAGTTCTTACCATTTATGTTAGAGAGAATAGGAATACAACTGGGTTTTATTTCTTTGTAATTAATTCATAGGACACTTCTTTCACTCAAATTATAGACTGCTCTTTGTGCCTTAGGACTTTAAAAAGTTGATTGCCCTAGTATCCTTGGTTATCTGTTGCTTTCTAGTACATAATATTTGTAATGCACTGTTCATCGCTTTAGTTTTGTAAGTTTCTCTGTGCATAACCTGCAATCAAAAATATTCTGACTTTTTTGTTTTAGAGCCTACTGTGTTAGTTCTTTGTGGTGTTATAAGCAGGATAAGGATTTGTAATATAAAGCTTTAAATTTTGGGAAGTATGAAAAAGAGGATTTCCTCCTCCTAGGGAGGGAGGAGAGAGGATTTCGTATGTTCTGTTTGCCTAATGTCATTCTAATAATTATTTTTTTAACATGACAAAGAACATCTGCTGATAGAGTTTATAACATGACATTGTTTTTCATGTATCTACAGGAATTGATTCCTGAATTCTATTATCTCCCAGAGATATTTGTCAACAGCAACAATTACAATCTGGGAGTAATGGATGATGGAACAGTTGTGTCTGATGTTGAACTTCCACCATGGGCCAAAACCCCAGAAGAATTTGTTCGCATAAACAGACTGGTAAGATGGCTATTTGCTATTGTCTATAAAGTGACATCAATCTTCAGATTCTTCTGAAATAGTTTGGATCTTTGCTTGCTACATGTAGCTGTTTATAATTTACATAAGACTGTGGTTGAAATAATCTGAAGAAATGTTAGGTTTACGAGTTTAGGAAGAAAAAAGGCATATAGCATTCCTCATTCTTTAGAATTGATTGGAAGACTTGTATTACTGTTCTGTAATAGTAATATATAAACCTGTATTACTACTGTCTTCCTTGTTTTGGAACCCCCTGTTGTTAACATTGCCTGTGTTCACTGTGCCCATCGGTCATTGTAAGAAATGACAAAATAGCTGATAACAATATCATTGCTGGTGTTGCAGCACATAGGCAAAACTATTACATTAGGGTCTCCTCAAAATGAAAGGATTCTGCATCTAAAATAAACACTTTAAAATAAATAAACAAACAAACAAGAGAAGTTTTTTTATAATGAATCTTGAAAAATGAGGCTACAGTTTTCATATGGTAGTCAGCTAACCGGGAGATAATGAATTAAGGCGTGGAAGCTCTCGATAACTTTTCAGATATCAGGCTTAGACTTGATAACATCTTGATATGCCTAAATTAGAAAATAGGAATTGAAGAAGTTCTGATGTTGGCATAACATCAGCCTCCATATTCATAACATTGCAGAACAGTTTAATCGGAAGACATCTGTGATGTTTAAGTTATTAGAATGCCTTATACTGCACTTTTACTGGTGATGTGATACCGTGGTCTTCAGAAATGTTTTTTGGCTTAGATTTCTGCAGGCGTTTGTTGGGTGCACTGTAATTATCACAAATTATGTTAGGTGAATTTATTGCTTTGCTTCATGTAGAAGTACCTGCAGATTTTATTTAAAAGAGGTGTGAAATACAGTAACGCTTAGCAGGACTAGGTTAGGGGGTTAGCAGGTAATAGGTTAGGGGGGTACTCTGACAACTTTTTTGAGCTTGATGTTGGTTGGTGTTTCAGATTAATCTGAGAAACGAAAAGCTGTGTTCTTAAGCAGACTTGTCAAAGACAGCCTGTAGCCTTCATCTCTCTTGATTGTAGTGTTTTAGCTTTTGTGTAAGATACAACTCTCATTCTACTAATCGCGAATCTGGCTTTCCCCCTTGTGAGGTTATTCTCCCATGTCCCTCTTCCCCCTCTTCTAAGATTTTAGCTCTTAATTTTCTTCTCCTCCTTCCTAGCCTTGGTGCCACATTTTTCTCTGTGTGCTCTGAGCTACTCTTCCCTCATCCTTCCATCATTTTCCAAAGCCTTTTTTGCTTTCTGGCTTCCTTGAAGCTCTCTGATATCTCTCACTTGTGCTATATTCTCAGGATGAAGTGCCTCATCAGCAGGAAGCAGCTGCTCTTTGATTATTACTGTTAAACTCCTGGGCACAAAATGTGAAATCCCTTTAAAGTCTTCTCTTGGAGAGTAATGATCTCATTCCGTATTCAAAATGTATTGTTTTCTGTTTGTGTACAATCTGCAATAAGTGCATCTTTATTTTGTTAAATCCTGAAAAAAAGCCGTTCAGAACATTGTAGAATGAATGAAGTACTTGTTACATATCCAGAACTCATTTCAAGAAAAACTAATCTGAAAAAAGCAGTATATTAACCTCTGTATATTTGAATGATGAAAATTAAAATTACTTAATCATTTTCTCAGTTTCGCTGTTTCTTATGAAACTGAAATATTATATTTATTATCGGAATATAGTTAATGTTTCCTTCACAAGTATTTTTTTCCCCAAGTAATTATTCATTAGTGATTGTGACTATTGAAACTGTTTTAATGAAAAAGACTTCGCTAGTAATCTGTTTGGCTTCATAACTCCTGCTGTGAAAGTAGACCTTGCAGTACCACTTGTCAAATGACGTATTGAAAGAAGTTGCAAAAGTTGCCATAAATTAGAGTTTTTTCAAAACAAAGAACTTGTACAGAAACATGCAGTTTTCAAGTATCACATAATTGGACAGAACAGAATTTTTTTTAGGGCTTAAGTACAAAACTGAAAAATAATTTAGCAAGTGATGGTATATTAAAGTGTGTCAAACATAATTTCTTTTGGTGACACCATAGGTACCTGATACCATTGCTATAATTCAGATATAAAGTTTTGGGCAGACTGGTAGCATTAAATTTAAACCTCTTGGCCAATGAATTGCATTAACTGCTTCTGTATGACGTAGTTAACCATATTGTGGTTGTGGTGGCCCTGCTGAATGGATCTATAATCTCTCATTTTTGCCGTGGAATAAAACGGATAAAATTACATGTGAATATTAAATTGTGTCTTCTCTTCTAATACTTAGTGGATTGGATACCATCAGCATCAAATCACCATTGTTTTATTTTTAAGTAAAATAGGTTTAGGAAGAGTGCTTAACACTCAGTTCCTCACAAATAGTCTCAAAAATAGCTTGTTACAATGTAGCAGAGGCTGATTAATTCACTTAATATTCCCTCACTGCTTCCTGGTTCAGACAAAATAGTGATTATAGTATTTTAAATGTTCATTTTGTAAGTTATCACACATAGGTATTTTTTCCCTTTGCATTTCAGCTTACCTCTTTAAGTCCACAGATCTTATACAGTGATTTGAGCTCATGAAATGCATACTACTTTGATCTGTGACCTTTTTGTGGTGCTAATCGGGTTCCTGATATCATTATACCTTGCTCATTAATCATATTTCCTGCAGCCCGTCAGGCAGCCAGACAGCACAAGCCCCTGTTTGCAGCCTTGTGTTGGCAGGTTTCTGCTTTTCCAGATTATTACGGTGTGATACTTTGGCTTCTCATAACCAGACCCACATCAAGCTGTGTGCTACAATTAAAGTCAGATGGTCCTCAGGTTGAGCAGGGATATACTGTTGCAGCTGTCTGTCTTTCTGGAACAGACCAGCACCGGGAACAGATGATGTGTAGGACAGTGCATAATAACAGCTTGTACAGTACTGGGTCAATAGCAGGGGTTCAGAACGTTAATTGACAGGCTGATAGCTGATTTAAAAGTGATTCCCAACCCGTTTTTAGTTCTATAAAAGTATGTAATTTAATTGAAATAGATTGTGCATGTCCTCTGAGTTTGCTCTGAGAGAAAAAGCAAAACAGTGTATAATTAAAACTGAGTTTTGATTGATGTAATGTCATGATGAGCTAAATGATGACATCAGGATGTCATTTTAAGCAATACAAAGTGTAAAATGCATGTATTGCATCTGCACATGGTTGGTGTTTTGTATTAGTTTGTGATAGCACAATATTTTATAATAGGACATGTCATTTAGGAGTAGGATATTTTTCTCTGATACAGTTTACATTTTGATGGAAAACTGACTGGATTTTTAATATTCTGAAACCTTATTATATTATTATATACCTCTAAAACTCTGTAGTGTACTTAGTACCATAGATAGTGCTAAGATATCTAAGAATGATTTTCATTTTACACAGATGCAGTTGACAATAATTGTATTATCATTAATTCCATCTTTTTGTGTGTGTTTGTGTAGTAAGAATTATAGTGTTGGCTTAATAAAAATAAAAAACCCCCAAAACTTATAAATTATATAAATTATAACTCCTCCCTGCATTCATACAATTCCATTGTTACTTTATTATTTCAAAGTTTTGGTATCTTTAGGGCCTTAGTATATGAGCAAAGGGAGAATGATTACTTGATCTGATATCTATAAGAAAGAATATAGCCAGCAATTTTTTTGGTTCTCCTGTGCTTCTAAGAGATCTGTAAGAAAAAGAAGTGGTAAGTAAACTGGGAAGAGGCAGATGTTCTGATGTTGTTTGGATACAGAATTCTTAAGCAAAAGCCAGAGCAGTAGTTTTCTGACGCTGAAATAGGCGTGTGCTTTTATACTTATATTTTTCTGGGATTTTTTGTTGGCTTCACAGTCTTATTTATGGTAGCTACCCTCCTTTAGAATAGTTCTCTGTTTTAGAAATTTAAATTCACTTGTTGCAGTTGTTGGTAGTTCCCCTTTAAAGCTGATAGAAATTTTAAATGCCTTTCTTATCATGCATGACAAAATAGATATGCATAAAGACCAAGTGCAAATCAAGGAAAAGTCCCATAATTCCCACTGATAGTGAGGAATAGCTAGAAAATCCCAGTATGGTAGTTCTGCTTATTCGAAATAGTTAAGTGGTCTACTTTGTCCTTGAGCGTTGGATGCCTGAAGAGGTAAGAATTAATGTAAAACTACTAGTCAATTGGTAATAACAGCATTTCACACAGCTTTGATGAGACTCAGCTTTTTGAGAATTAAATTGCTTCAATGATAATAAAGTTATTGAGGTCTGTCAAGAGAGCTTTCCACAATATATCTCAGTTTAAGTATTTTACTGCTTTATTGCAGAGCTAGTCCTTTCATGATTAGTGGTTTATCCATTTGATTCAATGCTGAGGAAAATGCAAAACAAATTAGAAAAGTGATTAGATTACTGTGCTGAATTGAAAGTTTTGAAATCCAATTTTCAAATAATTGAAAAGGTAGTGGCAGCTACGATACTTTCTGAAACAAGTTAAGTACTTAAATACGTAAAGATTGTGTACACAAAATTAATCCTAGCATGGTAAATAAAATGGAGGAGAAGGATAGATCAGCTGCTCATCCCAACACAAGTTTTAGTGGAGAAAAGAGAACAGTATTAAGAACCACCACTTGGTAAGAAAGATCTACAATGAGAATTAAAGGATCATTATCAGTCAATATGGTGCATTAGTTTTTAGCACAGTCTATTCCACCTTACACCAGAAAATACTGAAAAAGCAACATTCCCTATCAATTAACACACAAACAATACTCAGAACTGCAGTTTCTGCGAATCTTCACTCTCACTGATCCATGGAAGCCTGTATATTGGAATGTACTTGACTTTTTGTAGTAGATTGGAAAAGTCTCTCTGTGGTATTTTTCCTGATTCCACTGCTGTGTATTTACAAAGGTGTTACAGCAAGTGCAGTAGAAAATTCATGTGGATACGAACTGTATGAATTAAGCTCAGAAATGCAGACTACTAGAAATAGATTGCTAGATTATTAGTAATATATTGCTTGTAATAGCTTACTCGTTAACTACGTTAAAAATATTAGAGAGCAGGAAAAGGGCTAAATGAAAACTGGGTTAACTAGCAACATCAGAGTTGTTATCTGTGCAGCACCTACTTTGAAATTCTAGTTTAAGCAGGATTAAATATAGTCTTAAAAATCTAGAGTGCAGACTGGGTTGTGTACACTGAGTGATGAAGATGCTTCTAGCAATCCAAACTGATCTGAAATGTTTGCAGAATGTTAGTGTAGAATTAATTAGAGGAGAGGGAAAATCATAGCTCTGTGAACTCTTCACTCAACTCAGGCTCTTCTAAATTGTTCTGTTGGCATGTTAGGTATCTGTTCATGTAGAAGAGAAGTGATGGTTCATGGTGGAAAAGGAGAAGAGCTTTGATGCCAGTTCTTTCAAAAGTGTTATTTCCCCTTGTATTTCTGTTGTTTGGTGATTTCTTGTGACTTTTCTTTGGAAATTACAAACTATATACAATATAAGATTTGTACAATATACTCTGAAAGGAGGATATCTGTTAACTCTACAAGCATTTTAGTTTTTAGAAAAAATCACTTTCATTAATTTATAGTAGAAAAAGTAGGTTGGTAAGTAATCTGTAACTTTGGCTTTCCTGGCAAATAATTGTATGTCTATGCCACATGTTTATTCAATGTATTTAAAATAGGTATATGTTTAAACGTAACTATTGACAATGCATATTAAAACATTGTGCTATGTTAATTTTATATTGCTCTCAAGCTGTGAATATGGAAAAAAGTTTATGCAGGAGGTGAGTTTCCTTGTACCAGCTAAAATAAATATTTCCATTCATAGAAGTCTCAGAAACCTAACAGACTAATCCAGAAAGTTTCCAAGTATATAATTCTTCAGCAAAACTGGGTGTGAAAGGTCTTTTTATTGTTTAACACACATTTTTTTCCTCATCTATGAAAATAAGGCAGTTCTTGGAAGCACAGGGGCTGCATCTTGTACATACTTCATGGCAGAGGAACTCCTTAAAGAGTTGAAGGAATGTAGGATGGTATGTACGTTTAAGCAGCAGGGTTCCTTCTTCCCTCAGAAAAAGCTTCCATGACTGCAGCGTGAGGTTCTACTTTCTGTCTGGTTTTCCCTTTCAGTTTGTCCATGTAGAATACCAACATTGGGTTTGTTTTGCACCTGAACTAAGTAGTGTACTGGTATAATTATGTAACTGCAGCACTCAAACTCATTTCCTACCAACTCAACCACACAATTTCATCAGCTTTGTTTGGCGATGCAGGATTTTTTGCGCTGTTAGAATTGCTTTCTGTAAGTTAGAACCTTCATCGTGTTTCACAGAGATATTTGTGTGCAGGCTAGGATCGAGAAATACTGGGTAATTGTAAGCGATCTTTAGATTGAATTCTATCCTGTATAGACCTGATTATTAGCACAGAAAGGTGTGGGACATCAGACCTTCATTACGTATTTTTAAGCACCTTATTCAGATCTCATATGAACACAAGTCTAGGAAAACATCAGTAATGCCAGCATAACTGCACTTAGGTGAAATCTGTGCAAGTGAAAACCTAATCTGTGAGTATTCTAGAGGGAAAATAAAAGGATTGTTCAATATAAAACATTTTTGAAAAGTAGAGGAGAAGTATTTATAAAGGATTGTGATATATGGCCTATTAGAAAAGCTTCAGAAAATCTGGGAATAAACAGAACTAGACTAATTTTTCTGTGTGTACAATTGACTCTGTGTGTATAAGAATAACTTATTTTTATTGAAGTGCCATCTAAGAAATATGGCCAGAAATTCATGTTTATTTAAGTCCAATTCTGTTGTAATATTAGTTTTACTAATTTTCAGGTAAGAATTTTTACTGATTTAATTTGTGAAGCAGACTGCTATACACATAAAGTTAAATACATCCAAAAATATGAGGAAGGTAACGAAAAATGAACTTAGGACATGCTTTTTAATAGAACTTATCTTAAGAATGCTGGAAGCATTCAGTTTTGGTTTCATAACACATCAAAATGTGCTAATACTGGAATATGGGGTTTCGATAATATGTATAATGGAGTACATTGAAGACATACATCTGTAGGACAAAGTTATTCTATAGTAAAAAGCAAAAATGTGTTGACGTAAAGAAACATTTATTTTTGTCTTTTCAATGAAAACAGTAATGTAGGTAGTTTAGCATCATTTATTACCCAAAAACATTGCTCTCATTCTCATCCAATCCAGATGTGTAAATAGGAAGAGAAAGCAGAGTTTGTAAAAATCTGTTATTTTCATCATAATACCTTCCTTACATCTTGTTTGTGATTCCTACCATCTCTTTAAACTCTGCATACACGTTACTTTATTGAAATTACAACTAAGCTCTTGACTTCAAGACTGCAAGCAGAGTAAAATAAAATGACATCCACACTTGCTTGCATTTAAATAATTTCTGGAAGTGTGGTAGATGCCAGTCTTCCTGAATAAAGAAAGCTTAATGGAATCATGGAATGTAATTTCCTGGGCAGTTTGTCTGTATCTTTTATTGTGGAAAAAAAGAAATTAGAGGACCTGGCATCAAAATTTGCCAATTTCATAATTTAAAAAATATTCAAGTTATTAAATAATTCTACCATAATTCTCTCAAATTTAGAAAAAGCAACCTGTCATATTCTGAAAACAGTTTAAATTGCTTGCTAATCATTTTGACGCTATACAGTGATCTGTAATGCATCTATCCTAGTGAAGTCTGAAACTAAACAAAGTGAACAGGAGGAAAATAAGTACAAATACCTTAAATGAGAACAAAATGAAAAACAAAGAGGTAAAAAAAGCCAGGATGGATGTAGAAGAGTCAAAAAGAAGGAAAGCCTAAACTAAAAATATGGACATTTGAGAGAGTGATGAGAGATGCAGATTTTTTAATAGTGTGAAAAAATTAGTCTTGGCCAAGATTAATATGGAGGAGTATTATATTGAGCTGGGAAAGATTACAAAAAGCCGAATGATAACACAGTTTGAGCATATACAGTTTTTTAAAAAAGAAGAAAACTAAAGTAGATAAATGTGCTTTTATTGGGAAAAGTTGATTGGGAGCAATCTAGACAATTAAATTTGCTTTCAGCCCTTTGTTGTTCGATGTTGTAGAACTGGTGTTTGAAAGTGAGTCCATGGAGGACATTAAAGTTATTACTGTGTGAAATGAAGTGGGAAATAATTGTGATGGAGCCATTGCCCCATTTAACAGGTGTTCACTAAATCTGTCTGTCTTCTGTTTGTTCTCTCAATGCTGTGCCTGGGCGCTCCCTGCGAATGCTGTTCTGAGGGATACTGTTGAAAAAGTATTAAGTATTTTGAGTAACATGGAAAAATTGCATCACAAGCTCAGTATAGATAAGGGAGAAAAAAGTTTGCAACTCAATTTAGGAAAAGTTCCAGTCTGTGATTTAAAGTTGCTTTGCAAAGAAATATTGCAGCTTGTTTGTCCTGGAAGGTGAACAGGACTTTCGTAGAGCAGAATATCCTGATGAGAGAACCTGGTACGATATGGTGTTGTTGGATTTGTTTCAGTGTTTAGTTTATTTATAGATCGGATGTGAAAATATACTGCTACATTTCAGGTTGATGGGTAGTTTGTTCTAAAGAAAGATTTGTAATATAGTTCGAATGTAGAGAAAATTCCATCCTATGTATTGGAAGAGAAGGTGAGATTTTGATAATATTTGCATACATGGAGCTGTGGAGAAATAAACTGAGAATTTGTGGTCTTCAGCTGAAGTAGGGGAGGGGTTGGGAAAACACGGCCATCTGTGCCCTACATGGAATGATAAAAAAAATCAGCTGAGGCTTTGCTTTCAGTGCTTTTCCCTGGCAAGACTCCACTTTTTGAAGGCCTAGGATGAGGAACATTAATGTTGCTGAAACCATCTGGGGTACAGAGAAAGCTTATGACAATAATATGGAGGCAGGAAAAAATGTCATATGGGAAAAGAGTTTCTTCTTCCTAGAAGAAAGGAGTATAAGGAGGAGTATAATAAAAGCTTACAGTATAATGAATAGTACTGAGAAGATGCATCAAGAAATTACGTTCATTATTTCATAACATAAGGATGTAAAGTTTGTGAAATGAAAAATTAGAATTTGCTACAAGGTAATATTTTTCAGTGTGTAATTAGACTCAGGAACATTAAGAGTAACAAGAGGAACTAGAAGAGGCCTGTGGAAGTTTACAGAAATACAAAGATATCTAGTTTGTTGGGCAATACAAAATATGTAATGTGAAATACAAGATCTTACATTCAACGTTTAAGACAAGCTTTAGAGGAATATATGAGAGCTTCATGAGAGAAACAGTACCCTACCTCTTCTTGCTCTGATAAATAGAAGTATCTTTTTATTGATCATTACATTAATTACTGATGCTTTAGTCCCATACAACAGATCTTCTACCTTTATAAAAAGGAAAATCTGAGGACGTAGTTCCAAAATATAGGGGAATTGGAGGGATTTAGCTAAGGTAAGTCCCCTATCTCCTCTTCCTCTTCCTCACCACATTTCCCCATCTCTGTCTTTCTTCAGGAACAAATGTTTGTGAGGCTGTACTTTAAACTAGATCACTTAGATGACTTTTTAAAAAGCCTTGTTTCTTACCTAGGTTATTATTTTAGTGATCTGATCGCTCTGCCAGTGGAGTCATTGGCACAAATAATGGCATAGTTAGCTGCAACACAGTGCAAGTGTAAACGTTTTGGAGTGGCAACTCATTAAACTGTTTTCTCTGTCAAGGTTTGTATCTCATTAAACCGCTGCCAGCAGTGCAGACTTGTAGAGCTAGACAAGCTCTAGTTAGCTGCATTTCTGATATTAGTTTAACTATAGCGCTCTGCAGGGAGTATCATGCTGCTGCTTTAGGAAGTGTAGTGTCAGCCTCACAATGATTATGCGCTTTTGCAAAACCAGTGGGTGGAAACTGATGGAAAAGGTTGCTGCACCCTAGCCCATCTGCTCAGAATCAGCCTCTTGCTAGATGTTTCCTCACATCTGCCAGTTGTTACTCTTTAATTGGAAGTTCAGGTGTAGCCCTTTTGGTTTAAGGAGAGGCAAAACTATAGCATATCAGTCAACTAGGAGAATGTATTCAGCAAAACAAATGGAGACTTATGACGATCAAGATCATGCTCACCCAGTAATAAATGTACTGGGCAGTCTTTCCTTTGGTCAGATGCTTGGTCATCAAGGACTGTGAATTCCTTTTCCAGTTTCTCTTTTTGAAGCAATTCAAGAGACCCCAAATTTCTTGGGTTGCTATTTTTACTCTCAGTCTTTACTAGTTAAAAGGTCGCACAAGCTACTTGTGAGGCACCCCTTGCTGATCTGTTGAGCTGCATTAGTAGAATTTGTGAGGTATATAGTAAACTATGGAACCAAATCCAATAAAAGACCAATTTTAATCTCCTTATTTCACTCTCTGATAGCTACAAATACTGTAGTCTGCAATTTAAACAAATATCATTGTTCTGCATTTGAAACATGAAAGTTCCCTCTAAAATAGAGGACCATTAGTGAAAGTACCAGAGCCAGAATTTCTCATGCTTGTGCTCACCTGACTGTTTCCAGGTAGTTTTAGCTCTCTAGCTTTGTTTGGTTTCACTGAAATCTGTTAAGGACTTCTCATTTGCTAGTGTCTGTAGCAGGTCTGAGGCACAGTAGCTTTTGGCAGAGGGAAGCTTTAATGATTAAAAGAGGCCAGGTATATCTGCCATTAATGTAGTTGCTTTGTAGGGGGATATTGGATGATATCCCTTTAGAAAGATAAGGTTTAGGTCATTAAAAGAAGGCTGTAGAACCAAGCTAAACTGCTTAATACTTTTTGGAAGTAATTGTCTGTTCTTCATATTAAATACTAAAGTTCCGAAATTAATCTCCAACATATTATTTTTATGAAATGTATCTATCCGTCAGCGGGTTTTTTTTTTCATTCTGAATTTTTATTTCCTCTTTGGATTTTATTTAGGTAGACGAGTATTATTAATAAAAAGCAACATATTGTAAAGAAAGATTAAAGATATTAATTGTAGCAAAAATGTAAGGCTTTTTTACATTCAAATAGATCACGGGGGGACAAAATTTTGCATAGATGAAGTGACGTGATATATACTCTTGCAAAGTTCTTTATGTTCTTTGTATTTGTCCTTGTCCAAATGGGTAGCATTTCTCTAAGCCACAGTTTAAGAGGAAACTTTGGATCTTATCCAAGTTAGTTGTTAGCGAGAGTTGAACCGGGCCTGTAAAAACATGAAAGGTTCAGCAGCCTGCAAGTAGTTTAGAGGAAGTTGATTAAATGTTGGAAGACTCAAGTGGTTTTGGTTTTCCAGTGTGTAGAATGACCGTAATGTTGGACATTTCATTTATAATGTCTGTATTTTTAATAAATAAAGCCCACACATGCTCCGTAGTTGAAGGGGGGTGGTGGGGGAAACACAGCCCAAGAAAATAAAACTTGTTTTGTTTTGTAATTGTTTTGATTTTCCAAGCATTATACCTAGAATAAAATAGTGCAAGGTATCCTATTTCTAAAAATCTCTGCAAATAGTATTACAAGTATATAGCAGAAAACTCTTTAAGGGCAGTGAAGCCTCCTAATTGTTACTGACATTATCTCTTGCCATCTGCTTTCTGAGGCAGAATAAGAACTTTGTAATGAGGATTAGGAATGGAAGATGGTGACAGCATGCTCCGAGAGGGTCTTGAGTGTTCTCTGCTTTCATAATAAATCACAGAATAACCTTTTTAATAATAGGTTTTTAATATATTTTGCCTAAACTAATCTAAATATTCAGTGGACTTGAATATCTGCACTGTCAATATCCTCTCTTCAGACTGATGCAAGCACATCCTGCAGGCACACCCTAGGGCTGTGTATATGCCAGGATTAAGCAATGATGATAATCCATTCCAAAGATGCACACAAACATAGGTCACATCCAGTGCTTTTTTAAACCAAGTTTCAGTGCTAGTGTGGACAGATCCAAGCCATTCTCAGATTTTTAGAAGACTGTGTTCCTCTCTGGCTGTTTACTGAACTCTGTCCCAGTTGCAGCTTGCCCTGTGTGCATTAGTGGTTTAGAATAAGTCTAGAAGAGAGCAATATTCAGATTAATTCTTCTGGATTTTGATGTTTCTCTCCCAAATGCAATGCAAAGTTCCTGGTTTATTGTTGTAACCATGGGTGACCACGTAATGGAAAATTTTGCTTTGTGTTGAGACTCCTCACATGGGACTTGTCTCTCTCTTACTCAAGGTGTAAGTAGTGTGCTAAATTGTGTTGTTTTAGCTACCACTTCAATGTTGTGGTTATGTAGAAAAGTGCTATGAGCTGGGCTGCGTACTAGGAATGAGTAAATTCCATGTACCAGGACAACAGTTTTATTTCTAGCTAGATCAACACAGTCTTGTTAACTCAATTTTATACCTGATACTATAAATCCTGTTGATTTTGGTATGATTTATACACCTTTCTTCTGCAGCATACATAAATATTATCCTCAGTTTGGTTGGTCTGGTGATGGGCAGGGCATGCTAGAGGATCAGATAAAACCTCCTGGCAAGCTGGCTTTCACCGTGGCCTGCCAGATGGCCATCTCTGTTATATGTCAGTTTTCTCACTTCCCTGACAAGAGTAAGTCCCAGTGCAGGAGGAAGGTAAGGATTGTGTTCGTTGGTATTCCTTGAAGTGAGCCACAAGGTTTCCTAGAGATGAATGCTTCTTTCTTAATCACACATCTTTGACTGAAAGATTCCCCTTTCCCCTGCTCCTTTTATCATGAGGTTTAGGATGTTATGGGAAGTGAGAGAGAAAGTAAAGAAAAATTCAACTAAAGCAGTATTTGGAATTTGTTTGCCACGGGCCATTTTTGTATTAGTTACTACGTATCAGGGTTTTCAAGTTCAGAGATTGCTTTCTGCTAAGAGGCTGGAGGAGGTGGTAGCGCATGAATAGTGAAAGAGGAACTTAGTGACAGAAAGCTGTGATATAGGCAGAGAGGTAGAGAATTTCACAAGAATTAGAAACTACACTGGGGAATCAATAGAATGGCAAGATCTGTTCAATTCTGCTGGGAACAAAAACTGAAATATATTTGATATCTTTGAAATCTTAGGTTGATATATTAGAAATGAACTTTGTAATGAGGTCTGATGTCAGCTGGAAGATTAACACAACTTCTTTAGTCTCCACAAAGGACTTATTCTGAAAGTATCTTCTTTTTAAAAATGTGCAATTTTTGTAACAAATAAGTATGGGAAATATAAATGCTGTTAATTTTAGCATGTAAATCTTGGACATAAAGTGTGCCATGGTGGCATAAAAACCTGGGATTTTATTCTCAGTAAAAAACTTTATGTAATCTTGCCAATAGAATGGCTGTTGCAAACTTTTACATGTTCTACATGATATGAAAATACCGAAAGTGATAAACATACAGTTTAGAAACTAAAGCCACCTTGCCTAAACGTAGAACTTCATTTGTGGATCCCATATAGTGTAATTACACTGGTAATACCTTCTGAATGCATTTACTACTAAGATCAACATAACCTCTTTTTTCGTTGTCCTTTAAAATTCAGTTTGGGATTTGAAATATTAGAATCTGTGGAATTGAGATCCTTATTTTCAGAAGATAGTTGTATTTCTGTAGTGCTTTAATATAAAATCATAGTGGACTTCACTAACAGAAAATGTGACTGAAAGTCATGGCATTTTTCATCTGGTGTTTGAGAACAGAACTGCCCCTTTCGCTTATCTGATCGCTTCATGCATGTTAGCTTTCTATCTTTCAAGCAGTGAGGTGTAAGCAAATTTCAGGAATTTTTAATGTTCTTGGAGTAGGCTGTACATTTGTGACCCAAGGATTAGTAGATAGAGGGTAATACCTCTTAATTTGGGGTCATGAATGCTTAGCAGTCATGTGCTGACCTTACAGTCATTACATGTCTGAATTCACATCATTCAGTTCTTTGCTTTGGTAGCTGAAGGGCCTTTCTACAAAGCCAGCGATAGGAAAACATTAAGAAAGTGTGTTTTGGTTGTGGATTCTTTCAGAACTATGATTCTACACCACCTATTGCTTTGTGTTTTTTAATGAGTTTAGGAATCAACTGCAGACTGCATAGAGACATGTTCACACATAGTGTCATACAGCTAAAGTGGTCTTTTTTCTCTCTTTGTAGGGTTTATGAAATAAATTCATGTTCTTAAAGTACTTGAAAAACAAAACCAAAACTATGCCTGGGTCCCACAGATACATTTCCCTTTAGCTTATGCCTTAACATGTAGCTTCTAAATAAATCATAGGATCTTAGAATTGTTTGGGTTGGAATGGACCTTAAAGATAATATAGTTCCAACCTCCCCAAATGATCACATGCTGGCTGTATTCAGTCTACATGATGAACAGGGTGCATGTAATAAGTTGCTCAGTGGGTTTTTTACTGTATATTCTTAATTTTAAATAGCTTTAAACCCTATTTATTACACACTGTTTGAACCCAGCTTCCTTCATCTGAATCATCCACAAACATTAATAAGACCCTTATATGATGAGGAACACTTATTATTTCTCTTCTGTAAATGCAGAGAAGGCTAAAGATGACGATCCATCATCCTTACGCATATGGGTATCTGTTTTGAAAATATTGGGAGGTGACATTTTTCAGATTGTTAAGCATACTGTAAATTCTGAAAGAAAGCACAAAATGTTGGTTTTAGTTTGGGTCATTTGCTTTGCCATTCAAACCAAGAAACAGTTTTGTTTGCGTAACTCAGTATCAAGAATGAGTAGCTAGAAATAATGTGACAGGGCAGAAATTACTTAAGTCAGTATTGGTGAAACCTCAACAAATCTTGCCTTGACCGTTAAATATGGTAAAGTAATGACGGAACTAATCAGTTTGAAAAACATTTGTATCAAATTAGATGGTCCCAAATATATAGATTGACTAATAGGTACTTGTAAAAAGGTTGCTACAGTTAATTTAGAATTAGGTAGCAGTCATGTGGCAGGAGTGAAATCCAGCTTTCTGGGAAACATTGAGTTTAGCATGGAAATCTCTTTTTGTTCAATGTCTTGAAAAATAACATAACCGCTCTCTTTGTGGAAAGAGGAGGAGAGATGAAACTCTTTTCTGTTGTTTTATGGGGTCCCAATGTGCAAAGACTGACAGACTCTGGTCTTAACAGTTTTAACATGACACAAGTAATTCAACTCTGGGTTTTCAATAGTATTTATTTATTATTTACATAAAGATGCCAATTTGTTTGTTTATGTCCAGTGGGACTATTTGGCATTTCATTAAATAGTAGGGAAATGAAAGATTGCGCTGAAGGCCAGTGTGTTAACAGAGTAGATTACAAAAAAATTGTCAAAGATACTACCATTCTAGGGACTTTAAAATCATATTTTCTCTTATATGTGATATTTCTTGTATTTTACTCTTCAAATAAGATGAACTCAATAGCCTTACCCCTTTTCCATAATGGGCTAGATGTACAAGAAAACATATGTAAGTATGGCTTGGTAGGTATTTTATTCTCTTTCTTAAGGAGTATATGAGGTTGGTTTGTTTTAATAGAATAAGATGGGAAAGAACTGGTTACACATTTTGAGAAATTTCAAGGCAGACCAGAAGTTGAAAGTAGATGGTTGTTTTGTAGTAGTCTGCGTAAAGGATTTTAATTTTTTCCAAGAAAAATCTGGAATTTATCACTTGGAGTAAGTTATGTGCAACAGGGCAAAAGAGGATACTCTCAGACTTACGCTGTCAGTTACGTGTTTTCTTGGATGAAATCTACTTCATTACAGAAGTATTTGGTAGGTTTCTACTAATCGCCACAAACACTGCCGGAACAGTGGGACTGGAAAAAAGATAATGAATCTGCCTGACCTGATCTACAAAGGTGAATGTTTCACCAGAAATCACATTAACCTGGAATTCCTGATCATTTCAGACTTTCAGTTTTGTTGGCAAAGTCTTCACCTGCAGCACTTGGGAGGTCAAAACTATTGTAAAAATTCCGAGGTCTGTTTCTGCTGCGTAGGAAAAGATCTATGGCAGAGACTTCCCAGCTTTTTTTTTTTTGAAGGGTGGCAGAGGATGGCTGGGATGTGGAGGGGCAGTATAAAATTTTCCATTGAAAGTATATTTTCCTGTATAGCAAATTTAAACCAACTGACAGTAAGCCATAACATTACTTAATTACCATTTGTGGTGTATTAGCAGAAGTCCGCAGACCAAAGGCATCTGGAAAACACAGGCTGAAAACCACTGATTTAAGGATGTGGCAGTAGTTAATTGTTTATGTGTCATTGCTAAAATGAGCATCAATTCAGTCTTGTGATGAACTGTCTTTTTGCTGTGGCTAGTGATTATAGTTTTGTAGTAGAATAATTGCTAGTCTAATAGAGGTAACTGAGGTTAACAACAGAGATAAGTAAATATCATGAAATTATTTCCTGCCTTTAATCCTGGGTGAGATAGCAAATATATTAACAAATCCCAACAAACCTCCAAATTTATTATGCCCCGAAGGAGGGTATTTGAGCTTTACTAATATGGGACAGATTGCATGCCAGATAAGCCCTAGTAAACATAACTTTCAGGTGATAGTTTGTTTTCACAGGATTATCCCATTAAAACATGTGCAGGGTTTTGGACATCTAAAGAGCTACATGAGCTTTTATTAACTGTCATAATTCTAAAGATTTTACTTGTTGATACTGAATGTGGACCTGCTTGACATAGTTGCTTTGGTTGGTTGAAAAGTAGCGCTGATTGTAAATTGTGAATGAGTCTGCGGTCTGCAAAAACAGCTATAATAAATTGTAAGGTATGTGTTGTGCATGTTCAGTTTTCAAACAGTTTTTGAGTTGTTTCAGCCACGAAGAGAGGCCTTTTTCTGTTACTGAGTAAAAATGAGTTTATTGGTTGGAGAGGATTACGTGGTTCCATCTGCACTTGATGGTGTTACTCCCTTAGCAAATGCTGAGATTGAGTAAAAAACAAAAACAGAAGAGCAGGTAATGATGAGTAAGTACATCCCTAACTTCAGGTTTCACACTTGCCTCTGGGCACAGGCTAAATGCTGATTTGTTTGGGGCATCTAAAGGTGGATTTTGCAAGCTGTCAGAATGGAAGAGAGCATTGTGCCATCCCCCCGGGTTAGGCAGTCACCATCCCAAGCACTGAACCACTGAGCTGTGTAAGAAGTAAACTCAAAACTTTGATTAGTATGGCATGGGAAATAAATCATCTCAGAAGTGAATATTTAAAGTGCTTGTGTTGATACTTGTTGGAGGAGGAAAAAGATATGTGTTTGTTACTTCTTTGGGATTGAGATTTGGGTCCTAGGAAAGCTGCTGAGCTTGGCGGCAGGTATGGCTGTTTTTAGTACTTCTCCAGACATTGTGGAGGATAATCAAAACAGTGGTGGCATGTAATTTACTCAAAAGCATTTCATTATTTAGATGGCTGTGGAATGACCAAATCCAAGTGGTATGCAGGTGGTGATCTGGTAGTTCTGAAGCAGATGCAGTTTTATAATGCAGGTTTCAGTTCGTATACTGGACTGACTTAAAACAGCTATATTTTTTTTCCTAGCAAGCTATAAATGAGTCCTTGGTTTGCAGTTGTATTCAATTATTTTAAACCTATTTACAATGTATTCTATTGTAAAGCTGTGACCTTTGATCTCCAGAATGGGTGCATGTCTTTTGTGGGAAGCAGGAAGTCTTGGGGCAAGTGACACTTGCAATGCAGTTTATTTTACTTAGACTTTGATTCCCTCCCCCCTGTTTCTAGAACTGAAGACAAATTTCTGTTTCTATTGGATTATAAACAGGTTCTGGATAGCTTCAGCTGCTGCATAGTGCAGTGATATTTTAATTTGCTGGGTAGACATGTTTACTGTGTACTGTGTAGTTTATGAGTGTTACCATAAATGAGGTAATCTTGCATCTTGGTTTCCATGTGTGAAACATTACATGAGCTAATGCAGCTGCACCACTGCTTGCTGGATATTAGTAGACTTTATTTGGACATAAAGTTTATACTGAACTACTTTAAATATTTGTGCTAAAACTGGTAGTGCTGCTTTTTAAATGTGTTTTATGTGACACTGATGGATGCCAAATTTCACAAAGCAGTGTCAGGATACATAGTGAATTTCTGCTTTGTAACCTGTTGTTCTCAATAATGGAGATTCCAGAGTGAAATAAAATTAATGACAAAGTTTTCAATTTATGTTCGGTTAGTGTTTCAGGGACTGGTTCATATCAAGTATACATAGGAACAGTAGCTTCCTAGCGTACTGTAGCAGTCTTAAAAACATACGCATTCTCTGGATTGGGAATTTGAAGTGACACATATGGGTTGTGAGAACACAGAGAGGAAGTTGATTTCTGATCAGTACTCGAAGGAGCGCATAAAGATTTTTCCATAATTTAATTTTACCTACTAAAATCCTGGAATCATTGTGTTTTTTACAGGTCTATGATTTTAGCATCTGTGGCCATATTCTTTTTACTTAATAAAAAATATTGCACATTTTCAGTTTATGTAGCTGGTTAGGAAGGTGAGAGCTGTAATACGCAGTGAGCTGTAAAATAAGTCAATGATTTTTGCTAACTGTAGTATTAACACTTGCATGTAATTTCTTGGGGTGAACCTCTTTTTTTTATAATCAGAATAATGGACATCTGTATAAAGTACTTTTAAAAAGACATTAAAATATTTGTATGATTAAGTACTTAAAATAAATACCAAAGAAACAGGTATGTGTAAATACTAAAGAAACAGGTATATGTGTATTTTTATAATCAATTCTAAAAGGGCCTCCTCCTGCTCAGTATGTGTTTTGAAGATCTCCAATGTTATCTTGTACTTTTCTCAAAACAGAATTGGAAATTATTGTTACCGCTTCTTTTTTAAGGTAACATCTATACCATTATGGAAATTAATCATTAAAGTACTGACATGGAGAATATAACTGCTTGTTCAACGAGCAGCGTGGTTGCTGCAACCTGGCTTCGTATGTATGTGTCTGCTTTGCTTCTTACCCTTCATCCCTTACCGTTCTTTAGCATACTTTAGCTTCTCAAAAAAATTCCTTTTTGACGCTGCAACTGAGGAAGCACCACGGCTTTTGGTGGCTGCCAATGAACAGACCAGTGTGCCTGTGCTGCCTCACTGGATACAGCCTCGTGGATATTAAGGATACATACTGCCTGGCTTTCCCTTGGTGTCCGTTTGGCCCTCTTGCCTGTGTCTGACCATGAAAAAGCTGGACAAATAGAATTATCTTTGAGACTTTTACCTGTCTTTCGAATCTACTTGAGCCTGTTACTAAGGGAAGAATGGACAAAAAGGTGAACTGACGAGGAACTTGGCACCTAAGGCTTATTTCCTTGGTCAACAGAGTTAAAAAACAAATCTGATTTCAGTGTTTTAAGCCCTTATGGTTCCTACATAAGCTGTGCTCAGCACACAAACTTTAAAGCAACAAGTAATTCTCAGGCGTTTTACAACTGGATTTGTACCAGTACTTGAATCTTCCTTTGTTGTTGTGTTCATTTTTTTGTTTCTTAATTTTTTTTAAATGGGTATGATGGCTATTATGGATGCTTCTACTTGTGTGTAAATTATACTTCAGTTTCTTAGAGTAATTTTGCTCCTTATGCACATTAGTCTTTATGATGTGTCTAATCAGAGGGATGTGGATTTATTTTTCCTAGTTGGAAAAAAACCCAACTGTGTGGCATGGTTTCGATTTTGTTTTGCTGAAGTCCAAACTTAACGAATTTTTTAAAGAGGAAGCCTTTGGGATTTGGATATTTAAAGAGGAGACACTTGCTATATGTATTGAGTTAATGAAGTCCTTTACGGCATAAACAAGTTTTTGGATTCTAACTTGGTTATATTTGTATTTAGTACCCCTGTGTGTGCTGAGATTAATGTAAGGCTTAATGTAAACTTAGTTGCTTGTTTTCATATTTTTATTTATTATGTGCTTTTTACTAGGTGTATTAAACAGTTTGTTTTCCTTGAGTGGACCAGCAGCTATAAGGCCTTTGAAAACATTCGTTAGTATATGTCTCACTCAATATAATATGAACCCCCCACCGTTTTATGTAGAAGGGTCTTTAGGTTATACAGTGAAGTTAGTCTACAATGCCTTCTTGCTTGTACTTTCCAGTAAGCTTTTTCTCTGAGGGTTTTCCATTTTCAGTCTCCAGTTAGCCAGGCTTTCTCACTTTAATTTTGCCATAGTTTGCATTTTTCCTTAAGCTGTTTTGTATCAATTTCTAAAGCAGTTTTTAAATCCTGTGGATAAAAGGTTGAAAACATGAGATCTAAAGCCTCAGGGCTTCCTAGGCAAGTAAAAATTACACCATAGTTTGAGGTCCAGAATTTTTTATAATGCTTTTGAACTAATAACTCTGGCATAATTGGAAAGAATGAATTTTGGCTTTTGGCATCTGACAGTATAGCCCCTCTCCTTCCTCCTCCTGGTTTCCTCGTGTGAACTTACTGAAAGAGTGAAGGTCTCTGTCTTCTTTTCCTCCTTCCCGGCTCCTGAGAATCGCAGTTACCGGTCAGACAGGATTTGTGCCTGACAAAAGGATACCATGTTCTGCTGGATTTTCATGGTTTGGCAGCCACCATCCCTTTCTGTTCCTGATAATTCTGAAATATCCTCATCTCTGAACACTTTTTGCTGTTTTCGGATTGCACACTCAAGTTTTGCACAGAACTAAATACTAACCATTACAATGAAATGACTGGAAAATAAACAGTGAAACACAAGGCAGCTGATTAAGTTTCTGTCCATAACTGAGTCACACACTTTTAAGGAATCTCTTTTCTGGAATCACCTTTATTTTTCCTTTTGTGCATAGAGTGTGATACTAAATTTCTTACATATATGCTCTGTTCAAGGCGAATAAGAAAACTGCAAACAAAACCAAACACAGATTTATTTTAAGAACCTTTTACATTCAAGTATTTCTATTCTTCCAATGTCCAGTAAAATATTTCATTAACATCTTAACTTTAAGGTTTGGGGGCAGAAATAGATATAGTCATGTAAAATATGAAACCCTACAATTTTAACTCTCATCATGTCTTGATAATCATGATTTTTTCCAGCATATACACTTACATTTTTGCAAGTAAGAAGTTATTATTTCCTCTCTATCTCTGCGTCTCTCTGTGTGTGTACACACAAAGCTGATAATTTTCTCTTTAATATTGCCAATAATCATACACTAAAAATTTCATTTCAGCTCACAACAATAGGCCTTTTCATACATAATTTGAAGGATAAATCAGTAATTATGCGTTTAATTGGCTAATAAATCATAGCACATTTCCCTTATTTTCTGTAGGGCTATGCTAAATCTTTATAATGTGGCCTGGTCTGTTTTCATAAAATGAAAATTAATGGCTTGTTTAGTGTATGTACAGTGCACGAGTGACATAAATACGTAAAACCTTCTACGGTATTTACTATGTCAGATGAGAAGTTCCTGTGATTACATGCCCAGGGATTTTATGAATGTGCGTTTGAGAGGAGATATCAAAATTTTAAATTTTACACTATATTGTGTATATATCTAATATGTAATTATCAAGAGGAGAGTTTTTTCTGGCTAAAGTGAATTTACAAAAAAAATATGCAATAGAGCTTTTTGTATTTGTGATTCTGATTGTTATAGTATCAATTCTCAGATTTTTGATTAATTCTGTTAATTTTCAAAATGGCTACTTACTTGTGACTTTTTGAAAATTGGTGAACGTGGGATTTATTCAAATGGTTTAAAATTTGAGAAAGGCTTTATATAGCAGACTCTCTGCCTGTCATTTCCATTAGCAGTGCAGGTTATGATACATCAGTATTTCCAGTTTCCGTTTCCTTATGAGTTAAGGTATGGGGTCATTTGTTATGTTTGTTTTCGTTTAGATGTTGAAATTTAAAAAAATAGTATTTCATGAATAAAATAACCTCAACATTGCCACAATTAAATTAATATAGAGCAGGTTAGTTACAGGAGAATGGCATGTAGAAGTAGACAAACGTTTTTCTAAGTCACTTGCCACTGGAAAGGCACTGATTATTTTATTGTTTGCCTGCAAGTAAAGAAACTGGAGAGGGTGATTGTTCTGATAAAATTTGAGATTAACTCAACTGGTTTACTAGAATTAAAGCCATGAATTACATTATAAAATATCTAGCAAATTCTTTCATCTCTGGCAAGGCCGTTATGTAAAGTCACTACAAGGTTTCCTTGATTACACTTCCAGGAACATTTAAGGTTTCAAGATTCCTCCACATACATGCATGAAAACCAGATGTAACTGGAGTTTTAGTTTTTGTAAGAAGGGGAATACTGAATATAACTTATGGTGATTCCAGTTTAGCATCCTGTATGCTTTCATTTGTAACATCAAAGCAGTTGTGGATAGTGCATGTTATTGTCTAGCTGATTGTACGCATTAGGACAAGTGGTGAATCCTGACTTTGTGTAGAAGATTTCTGAGCAAGATGGAATTTTTCCATTATTTCCATGTCACCTGATCCCTGGAATAACAGTATTGTTATAATAGAAGTTCGATTTCGGAAAGAAAGGAAAGGTTTGGGGTTTTTAATCTAAAACTTTACAATGAATTATTTTATAAAGCAATTTACAACTTTTTCTATTTGGAGTGACAATAACAACATTTATATTTAATATAGAAAAATGTTTAAAAACAGATTTTGGTATTTGTGCATGCATGCTAAGAGAAAATAATAGAACACACTCTATTATTACATTTCATTTTTTAAAAAATGGACCTACACGGAGTGGCTATATAAACATCTATTACTTTGATGTTTTGTTTAATTGTAAAATGTTCGCTTGAATTTACTGACATTTGGGGGAAAAAGGTATATTGAGAGCCTTGGAAGCTGAAGGATTAACAAATGATTGCTAGTATTACATTAATAAACATTTAGAATATTCTGCGTTAAGGTCGATATACTCAACCAGCACTACTTGTCCTCAGCCACTCCTTGAATTAAATACAGTAATAACTCAATAGGACCAGTTAGAGCTCGTTTGACTTTGGATCATTTTTTAGTAAGCATGCATACCCTATCTAATCCTCATGTGGCAAGAATTCTCTTGCCAGCTTATCATAGGTAAAAACATTTCAAATGTGACTATTTGGGGTCATCCCAGGTATTTCTTGTAAAAATGAGACTAAGGTAAAGTTATTTCCAAGGAGCACCAGCTAATCTTACTTTGATTCTCATGTTTTATTTTTATAATTTATTTCAAACCCTATGGTCGCTGGAGGGCAGACATGTCACTGAATATGGAATTGAAGTCCAAACATTTGATTGAACAAAATGATAACTTCCTGAATCTTCTTCAATGAGGGTTTAAGAAAAAAGAATCTCCCCACATTCAGTTACCAGATACATCATTATGGAAGCATATGTGGCTTCAGTAATTTACGAGTGTAGCAAAACCCCCAGATTTCTATTCAGAAATACAGTCCACCACAGTCATAAGTAACCAAGTCGTATAATCCTCCTAATGAATGGTTTGATGAATTACTGTTTTCCATTTGCCCACTGTACCAGTCCTGGAATTGTCCTATCACTTCCAATTTATTTTCTTCAGGCATAATGTTATATTGTGTTGTATTTTGTTACAATATGATGGAAAAGAAGCATGAACAGAGTGGGAGTCAATTGTTAGGATACACATGTTAAGCAAAGATTGAGCCTGTTCTGCGATTCACAAAACTGCAGTAAGATTTATACATAGTACACATTTGATTGTATTTCTGGTTCCTTTTCTTTGCTTGCAAGCTAGAAGTTCTTGGCAAAGCTGAATATACAAAATAAATATAAACCACACTGCAAGGATGGATCTTGGAGAGAAAGAGAAAATGATTTAATGCAATGATGATTTTAGTGATACACAGGCATCCTTTCTTTTTTTGTCTCGATATGTTAAATTACCTGACGTCTGCATGTGTAATTTAAACAAAATTTTGTTCTCTAGTCTTTCTTCCTTTTGAGCTATCTTCTCAAGGAGAAGGATGATAAATGGAAACATAAACATGGCATGAGAATGTGAGCTAGTTCCCAAACATTTCAGTGGGTTTTATAAACAACTGGTCATTGTTACCTTTTGCTGGATTACAGTTTCCTTTAGAACAACAGTGCTCTTCAGCTGCATTACAAAGTTGATTCTAAATGTTTTTGCATAGTTGCTTAAAGGCTTTAATGTTTAAATAATGGTTATATAAGTATACATTGTTTAAACAATTAGCTTTTAAGTCTAGAAATAAGCTCACATTCTAAACACATACTACCAAAAATGATAACGAAACTGCATTTTAAAGATTCAACTGACCTTTGAGTGAGCAGCCATAGTTTAGGGACATTTGTTTCAACTTTAATATTTTATTTGAACACACTTATTTTGATTTTGAACATGAATAGTGATTCCTGCCATTCTCCTGGGTCACCCTGTGGACACAGGCATGATCAGCAGCTAGTTTTTAATCTTTCTGAACACCATTTTCAGCATTCCTTGTGCATTGTGTGCCCTCTTCTCTACGATTAGAAGTGCCAGCTTGCATCTCGCTGGTCTACGCAGGCACAAAGGCTTGTCTGAGGCTTGAACTAGAGTGCTTTGGAGGGGCAGGATTAACTTCATAGCGTGTTAGCTGTCCCCTAAGACATCGTGGCAGCTGTTGACTTATATTTTGAAACAATCAAAATAATAACAATTGACACAATAAATTAAGATACTGCTAAGTGTTTTAACTTCTCAGCAGTCTCTCAGTATTTTAGGTCCACTGTTTTTGCTTGAGTCATGATTCTTTCGGCTTTTTAAAATAACATAGAATTGCATTTTCAGTCGTTTTGAACTTCATTTGATGATTAAATTAGGATTCGTTTTACATGTATAATAGTTTAGCACAGTAGCAAAAAGTGTAAGGATAAAAAGCACTCTTTAAAAGTTCAGTAGATTTTATCTATTTTATAGGAGCATTTCAGAAATCGTATTTTATATATATTTTAATTTTAGATACTGTACATCTTTAACGACTTTCTAATTTATACAATTTTCGTTTCATTGTCAAAACATTTGATTATATCATGTCTGGGAGGTGTAAAGCTGTCAAATAAATCAGGGGCTCAGTATAAACATTTGGTGAATTGCTTTTGCCTACCATACTGTAGTTGTTACTGGGCAGTTAGGGGAACTTTTTTAAAGCATTTACTCAGCAGGTATAGGACGACACTGGTACAATGAATTGCTGATTGCTTGTAAAACAGCAGGTAGTAATGCCCTCGGTCTTTGTAATTCCTCTTTGTAAAATGAAGTGGCAAGATAGGGTGGCAGAGGAAGCCAGTGTGCAGTGAATATATCTGCCTAAGGGCTGCTGCTGGTTGCCAGTCCTGTTTCCAAAAAAACAAATGTAAAATCGTCGCTGTTTTCCCCAGCCCCAAACCCGAGGTTCCCACCGCTAGAGGGAATGAGCTGCGTGCACCCTTGGGAAAAATAATAATATTTAAAAAAAAAATTGGCAACGTGGGCATGAAAAATAGAAAATGCAAAGACGGGGTTTCTCTTTGAAGGCCTTAATAGTTGTATTTACAAAAAAAAAAAAAACAGGATTTTTTTTAAAAAAATAAAAAATAAAAAAAAAAAAAAAAAAAAAAAAAAAAAAAGCAAACTCAACCCAAACCAAAGCAACAAACCAACAACTTGCAGGTGTCTTGAAAAATGTTCAAACTTCATATGAAAAGAGGGAAGCCCTTTTTTTTTTTTTTTTTACACCAATATTTTGTTCTGGTGTTAATACAGACTACAGGCTCCCCAACGCGGGGTTTGGATGAAGTAAATTAGTTCTCCTTTGAAGCTTTTCTTCTCTGCCCCTTTCAGAATGAATGGGGAGGCCCTTGGATGAAAGCTGCTTTTCATTAGTGCCACCGCATACCTATTTGAAAGGGAAGAGCTCTTTTAGCACATACAAACACTGCAGTAAAGGAAAGCTTCCTTTTTCGACCAGGAGACCGGCGGGCTAAACAGCTCCTAGCTTCTCTTTCCAGTCAGGTGGTTTCCAATCAGAGTTAATTACTCCAGTCATTTATTCTAATCGCCCCGCTCGCCCGGCCGGCCGCGCTCGGTCTCGGGGTGGCAGCGTTTGAAGCCAGTTAGGTTTGAAAGCCGCGGCAGGGTACTCGCGGCTCATTAGCGGGGCCTCTCCAGGCCTGGCTCGGGATCTGCTCCCAGATTAACTCCCTGCTCCCTCCTCCCATTAACCCTTGCCTCGCTGTTTGCCTTTTGCTCGCGCGAGCTCCCGTTTGCGTCCCCATCGCCCCCTTCTCCTGGTTTCCCCGCCGCGCGGGAGGGATGCTTTTCCCCTCCTTCTTTTTAATGCACCAAAGAGGTTTCTTTCGCATTCTGCCCACCTCTCTTGTGAGACTTCACCTGGAGTGTTTTGTCCAGGTCTGGAATCCTCAGCATAAGGAGATGGAGCTGTGGAAACGGGCTCAGAGGAGGGGTATAAGGATGATCTGAGGGCTGGAGCACTTCCCAAATGAGGACAGGCTGAGAGTTGGGGTTGTTCAGCCTGGAAAAGAGAAGGCTCCAAGGGAATCTTAGAGCAACCTTCCAATACCTGAAGGGGCTACAAGAAAGCTGGAGAGGGACTGTTTACAAAGGCTTGTGGAGACAGGACTAGGAGCAATGAGTATAAACTGGAGAGAGGCAGATTTAGACTAGATGCAAGGAATAATCTCACCATGAGAGTGATGAGGCACTAGCACAGGTTGCCCAGGGAAGCTGTGGCTGCCCCATCCCTGTTGATGTTCAAGGCCAGGTTGGATGGGGCCTTGGGAAACCTGATTGAGCGGGAGGTGTCCCTGCCCATGGCATTGGGGGTTGGAACTGGATGATATTTAAGGTCCCTTCCCACCCAAATTATTCTGTGATTCCATTTGACATAAGAGTACCCCAGCTGAAGGGCAGAATTGAAGATACCGACTCCCCAGATTGTTTAAAACCAGGGTTGATTTCCCCCTGTGCTCTGTCAGTAGGTGAACTGCAGACCTGGGTTCTAGAGATTGGACTAGGTATCTGACCCACTTGCAGCAGTGGCTCTTGTGGGGTTGGGATGGTGAGGAATTATGGGGACCTTCGGCATCCCCAGGAGAATCTGTTCCTCACAGTTCTGATCAACCTTGACTTGGAGGCAAGGATATGCTGGCATCTTTGTGCTTATCCTGTTCTGTCTAAGAAAGCTACAGGTATGGGCTTTTATTTAAACTAGTTAGTTTTTGTTAGAAAGTTAGTTGATTAAAACCTTGTAGTTTAGGTGTTGCTACTTTAAAACATTGTGTAACCTTGTATTGATTTTTTGGGGCTTGTATTCTTTTTAAACTTGTTCTATTTTGGGAAGTAGTGTCATAGGTAGTTATTTGCTTGTTTGCCCTATAAAGACCAAGAGCTGTCTCTGGGAATTCCAAATTAAATGGTTATTTGGAAGATGGGGGTTACATGCTATCTTATTGCACTATATTTTTATTTTATTTCTAAATGTTGGTGGTTTATTAGGCCATCTTCTGTGAAGAAAAAATAATATATTGTTGATATAACAGAAAATTCTAGGGTTGTCTAGCATCTTACTTATAACTGGAAAAAAAATCATTTGATTCAAATGTTAATAACTGATCATATGCCCTTTTCAGCATACAACCTCTAAATATTGGTACTATTCATCTGCTAAGCCCTCCCCACTGACATGTTTAATGGCAGAGTAATATAAAGGTTATGAAAAGTTTGCTCTCACTGGCTACAGAACGTCTGTTGCACTTGGAGTGTTTACACCGTGGTTTCCTGAGCATGCTCAATATACCGTATCACTTGTATTTCTTTTAACTGCTCTTGTAGTGGAAATTTGAAATAGTTTAGGGAAAAGAAGGGAATGGAATATAAAAGAAATTAAATTGTTTACAAAAAAAGCATTAGGAGTAGAAGTAGTTGAAACTTAACACACAATACATGATGAAATTAGAATAAAATGAGAGATTTTGCATTTTCTAAGGATGAGCTTTTAAGAAGTAATTTACAAACATAACCCATTTTCAATTTGATTGCTTTCAAGCATTGAACCTGATCTCTAAGAGCTCTTCAGTCTGTTACAAATTCCAGCACTAGCCAAATTACACCCAAGGAGTGAGAGACAGTCCTGGGCATCTGCTGGGACCAGGCATTACAAACAGTCAAGACTGGGGCAGTGTCCCTCTTAATCAGGAGATGGTGGAAGCGCTTATCCTAGGGTATTTGATAGAAGGTGAGCCATCCTGAGCAGCAGTTTGTCTGAATCCAGACTTACTGGTAGCTTGCTAGGCGAATGTGCCAGAACAAGATGTTAAATGAGAACCCCTGTGTTTGGGCAGATGTGCAAAGAGCAGTTCATTTTCCAAATAATACCTTCCACAAATCTGATCTTTTCCTAAATGCAGAATGTAGAAGCTGATAATGTCCATGATGTACAAGTGCTCCCTTTCTCTGTCATTGTTAAAGTCAAATAATGATTTTCTTATGTCATTCCAGTTTAATGCCAACTTTAAGGAGTCTGGCATTCTTGCCAAACGTACTTTGTATTGTTATCCTAAGCAACCA
Organism: Piaya cayana; assembly: GCA_013389865.1. Taxonomy (NCBI): domain Eukaryota; kingdom Metazoa; phylum Chordata; class Aves; order Cuculiformes; family Coccyzidae; genus Piaya; species Piaya cayana. The sequence continues at coordinate 180,397 of WAAB01019174.1, forward strand.
CTCAGAAAGCCCTTATGAAAGGTCAGGACTCACTCTTCATAATCATCACAAGGAAGCAAATTCCATGCTTATCTATGTGTGCTAGCCCCAGAGTGGGCTACACATTTGTGCCATGTAATGATATAGTGCTGTTTCCTATTTTTGTTACTGTTTGATTTATTCAGATGTGATATCTAACTGCCATGTAAATCTTGTGTTCTGTTCTCCAAAAGCTCTTGAATTCTTCCTATTCTGTGAATTAGCAGACAAGTTGAATGACAAGACTGAAATGTTTACTCTGCCTGACTTGCATCTAAACTGTGTTTTAAATTTTAAATTCCTTGACCTTTTGTCATACCATTTCCTAATCTTAAACAACATTTTCTATAACTTTTTTTTCCCCCAGAACTGGCTTCAAAGACAAATTAGATTAGTCTCCACAACTCTTCTAAAATGTTTGCCTGTGCTGTTTGCAGTGATTTGAAGACCATGTGTTTGCAACCGTTTCTGTCTCCTCTTACATGCATACTAATACTTGTTGATCATCACAGTTCTTGTGAATTGCATACACAACTGACACATCAAAGCCCGGTATAAATGCTGCAAGCTGTTGAAACAGTGCAAAAATAAAGCAACAGTTGACTCATTGACTCTTAGAGCTTACAGAGCAAATCAGAAGGAAGAAATGTAGGAGAAGTTGAGATGCAAAATACTTAAAAAAAAAAATCAGTTATTTATGCCAGTTTAAAGTCTGTTGTGCTGCCATTAACCAGACAATATGCATAGACTTAAACTTTAGTTTGAGGATTAAATGGCACGGTAGTACTCAGCCTAATACTTAACATGAAGGACGTTTCAAGTGTAGTTTTGTCTGTGTCCACTTAAAACTTTTTTGCATTTTGTCATGCAAATTCAGTTCATGTTCCAGACATTTTCTAACACTTCATGATCTTCACTACATTCACTATTTCACTATGTATTATATTACAATTATACTTGCTATGTACTCACATAGTAGTAAGAAAGGTGAAACCCCACCACTGGGGAAATGTCCTCTAATCATAACACTTTACTGAATTTTGCCATTATAGCTTCAGTGAAAAAACTTGTTCAACCTCAAAGGCAAACAAATTTTACGTGATTTAAAGTTCTGTAGTGTATGTTTTGTGCTTCTCTCTTATTGGGAAAGTATTTGTGACGTTAGAAGGTGAATCACTGTTTACCATGATAAATACCCTTTGGGGAAGTATGTAGTGCTCTGACCTTTCAGTTTGTCTTTGGCTAAGACTTGACACTAGGAAACAACTGTGATCTTGCTGACAAGACTCGAGGAGATGCCACACAGAAATCCCTCAGCTAGAAGTGTGCAAGTTAGCTGAAGTGTTAGCAATATACCTGCAGGGACCTTCTGAGAGGAAAGAGACGTCTGCTTGGCAGCACGGGATGCTAACATAATTGCACAGCTTCACTGCCAGCTTGGTCAGCACAATCAGTGTACATCACTGCATTGAGTGAAACCTTGTAGGGTTTTGGTGTTTGGTCATTTTTTTCTGAACATAAAACTGCATTTAAACTGATTTGACTGAGCCAACTGTCAGCTGTGTGGTTAACAGCCTGTGCTTCCATGGGTAATAGGTTCCAGATCTGGGCTGTCAGTCTTCATGCAAACAAGTGCTGGAGGAACTGGGAGAGGAATTACTGAATACCAGGGAGGACGGAGCATTTTGTCTCCTTTTGATGCTGTACTTGAAGATTTTCAAAAGGGATTTGCATTCACTGTCTTGGCCTGTGGATGTTGCTAACTCTTCTGGATGAGAGAATCCTCTAAGAATATAGCAGACATTTTAAATGTGGACAGAAGATACTGGGGTGGGGAGGGACGTGGAAATGGTGGAGAAATCAGCACACCTCTTGGTGTTATAAATATTCGCTTTTAGCCATATTTGTAGTAACAAATGGTTGTGGTCTGAGTGGTCGTGGTTAAATTTTCTGTGTGTCCCCGGGGAAGGACAAATGCAAGCTACATACATTGATATTATCACAGTTATGAATAATGATAGCCATTTGTGTGATTCCACAGCTGTAATTACTTATGACTTTTATATAACATTTTTCATGTAGGGGAGTTTAATGAAGACCTATTGATAATTTTTTGTTCTTACCACAATACTTCTGTATCATTTCTACCTCTGGCTATGAAGAAAACAAACAATTAGGAAGGGGCCATTCTTGGTGCACCTTTTGGAAAGCATCTGTTGGATGGAGCCAGTTGGCTTAAATAAGTTTTGCCCACTCTTCAGTGGGGAAGTTAGTATTGTCACAACCTTTATCAGTGGAATTTGTGATTGCGTGAGGTAAGCCAGCATGAATTTTCATTCATTAACTGTTGGGTGCTGGAGTGCATGCTCAAGGAAAAGGATATGTCAGTTGTGTGGGCAGATCAATCCTTCCTCAGTGTATCAAGTTGTAACTACACTGCTTTAGACCCTTGTTGCCTTAATTTAACCTGCTTTTAGTTTCTCTACAGTATAGAGTCATCTTTGGAAGATTGTGCTTTTAGTTCTAGCTCTCCAAATATTCTAACAGCCATATGCTTGTGTCTTCTTCTAATGATAAACTGTGGAGACCCTGCAAGCCTGGATGGTTTACTTCATCTTTCTAAGTTGTTCTCCTATGAAGGCGTGGAATTGCTCACAGAGTAAAGATAAATATCTGTTTAAATATTTTCACTGTGTGCATTTAAGGTAGATGTCCAAACGTTGAAACTTAAGAACAAAAATCCAACATTTGGTCTGTTTATCTATGTTCATGGTAAAAAAATGTAACAATTTTGCCTTACAATGTTGCTCTCCAAGTTTGCAGATTACCAGGACTTTACTAAGAAATGTTTTTTTAAGGGTGATCCCTGCCCTTTATGGAAAGAGCAAAAAATAATCCAAGGCAAGTTATCATATTCACCTAAATCTTTTATTCCTGGCACCTAATGATAGGCATTTCAGTTGAGATTAAAGCCAAATTTCAAAGGAAATGTAGCTTTCATTTTATAAAATACATAACAGCTGTCTGAGTTGGCCATTTAAACTACAAATAACAGTTGTAGACTGAACATAGAAATCACCAAAAGATGTGAAAGTGCTGGAGATTTTAGCTAAACAGGCTACTAATTCACTCTTATTTTAGTAATAATTACATAAATTGAGGTAGGAGTTTGGAGTAATTAGATTGCAAAATATTTTTCCTTGTTTATGTGCTACTTATGCAGGATATACCTCTCCAGAAAATTCTGTTTCTTTAAGTTACACTATTATACAGTTTTTCTCTTTCGTCATTATTTAGTACCTCACTGTTAAACACAGAGAAGTAGAAGGAGCAGAGGAAGAGAGATTTGTCTTTCAGAGATGTCCTATATCTGAGCTTCTTCTCAGATCATCGATATCCTTTGTTCTATAAGATCAGTCGTCTTTAGTAAACCATTTGAGTTAAATCATTTTGCTAAGACTACATTTTCAAGAATTCTTCTATTTTACCCCTCTGTTGGTAAACAAGTAGAGAAATAAAGTAAAATGCTAATGTTGATTGTAACAGTAACGAAGAATACATTAGCAGTGCACTTCTGGAATGCACACATAAAACAAACAAACAAAGATAGATAATTCTTATAACGTAAGCCATAAAAGAATTGCTCACTTTCTGCAGTATTTCAGGTTTAAAGCAAATTGCAAAGTACTGTATACAGAACTATATGCATCTGCTTTGAACTGTTGTTTAGCAAACTAGAAATAATCAGTCATAAACAGTTTTGATGTCTATTTCATCCTTTTGAAATTTGTATTACCTCATGGAGAAAATGAGTTTTCTCCTTAGTACGTCCGCTGTCCTCTTCCTCCTCTTGATATCTTCAAGGCAGGCTTGAATTCCGCATCTTTGTAATAGCTTTTTATACTTTTTTTTCCCTCAGATGCCTACCTGTGTGATCAAATACTGTTGCTGGTGAAAGTGTGTTTGGTAATTTACTTTTAAATACTAGTGGTTTCTGAGAAACCTTAAAAGATAAAGCCAGCACTTCAAGAGTTAATATGTTATTAGGAGGACAGGAAATCTGGCAACTATTGCAGAAACTAGACCTAATGGTGCACACAAACAATTTGTCAGTCTTGGTAAATGTGAATAGCTTTCCGCAAAGTGGCTGCTTTTGCTTTGTTTGAACAGCCTAAACTTTTCATTTTTGGACTTTAAATCTTAGAAGTGAAATGTGATCCACATATTGAATCAAAATCATTTAATTCAAAACATATTTTGATTGGAACAAGGCTGACATGGAAAGAAACTCTAGAATACAAAAAAAACTTGAAAGGACTTTCTATCATATATTTAGCAGGAAAATTTGAAACAGTTCTAATTAGGCTGAAAAAAACAGCCTTCTTCATTGTAACTTACAAAGGTCGTATATCAGTGTTAAGGCAGCATTACCAGCTTGTGTCTGAAAGCCTGCACATGCAAACATAATTCAGTTGTTTGGTTTTGTTGGTTTGGTTTATTTAAAATATATGTGCATGCACATGCTTCCATGCCAGAATACGTACTTAGTTTAAGTATTTAACTGATACTGCAGTTACGTGGTTGCTTTGTCATGTTCAAGAAGAGTATTTTTCACGTCAAAATTGTTTCTGCTAAAAACGTGTGAAATCCTAATTCATGCTTTTCTGTCCGTACATAGATGTTTTTCAAACATAATGTAAAAAAAAAAGGCTCAATTATTTTGTTCAAAGGAACTTCCTTACTTCAAAAAAATATTAAGATATTTAGTCCATAAAGGTCATTATTCATACTTGAAGGTTGTAATTTCTTACTTCTTGATGCAGCATATTCCTGGTGGCTTGTTTTGTTGGTTTTGGTTTTGTTTTTTTCTTTTTTTCTCTCTTTTTTTTAACTGCTTTGAGTAGGAAAGATTATTCATGTTTGAAAAGCAGTTTTGATTTCTCATCAAAGTTTCTACTTTCATTTTAAATTTATAAACCGCATTTTGCATAGGTTGGACTTCTTTTCTGTCTTTCAAATAAGAGTTATGTGCGTGCTTTATGCTGCCCTTCAAGATTACTTTGCTTTAATCAGCATAGGAATAATGCAAGGAAGCCTATGGTCTATTTCTGAATAGCTTGATTATGAATAAATATCTATGCTGGTGAAAAGAAATACTGTTAATCTTTTAATCTAATTTCAGCATTGGAACATCCCAATCTCAAGCACAGTATGTATTCATTTCTAATAGACACCATTTCATATGGTATATGTCATTACATAATCGAAACCAGAAAGAAAAATAGAGGGCGAAAACCAGTAGCAGTCACTTAAAAGATACAAATCTTGATTCCAAGGTTATGATATTGTCTAGGAAAATATATAGTAATAAACAGTTTGAGTATTTATACTGTAAAAAGGAAAAATATTTCCCAATTCATTGGTTTTATGTTTTTGTTGTTCTGACCCTCTTTTACCAAATCACTTCTCAGCATTAGACTAGTTTTCAGTTGCTCTCAGGAAGTTATTCTCTGCTTATTACTTTCGGAAAAAAAATGCACATAGAATAGCAATTTTCAGGGCTGTTCGTGAAGGATTAGTTTTGATTGCACATATAGTGACATCAAATTGTGCATTTAAAAATATCTACTGACAAACTAAAATTTCTTTGTAAGATGTAAGCTTCAATTTCTCAACGTGTCTGAAGTGTTTCTACCTTGGGAATGGAGAAATGAAAGTTACTAATAGATGTTTGTGTTTGACATCTGTAAACTGTACTTTTTAGCATATCTCAAGTGTTTTATTCTCTGCCTAATAGATCTCATTAAAGAAACAGATATCAACCCCAAGACAGTTTGTCAAAGTTAATATGAGTCCCTGTGGACAGAATTGACAATTTGTGTGTGGCTTCACATGACGGTCTTTTCCTCGTCTTGTTTGATCCTTTAACAATTGGGCATTAGTCAGTGATTTATTTTACAATAACTCAATAGGATTGGATATTACTGTATTATGTTGGGCATTTTACAGGATTTTCTTGTTTTGCACATTTTCCTCAGAGCACACAGTAAATGATGTACTTGGTCTGCTGTGGGAGTGCTAACAATTGATTGGTTTGCTTTAAGAGCAGCATGGGATGGATGTTAGCATCCCATTGCCGTGTGCTGTATTTAACTTGAGCCTTAATGAGCACTGGCTGTCCTAGATGCTTAAGTAATACTAAATGTTTAGCATTTGATACCTTTGGTTTAGTTTTTAAAGAGGTAAATACTAACAAGAACAGTTTATTAGAAAAACCTCCTTTTAAAAAACCAGAATAGTTATGCAAATTGGAGCTTTTTCACTTCTCAGAAATACTTATATACTTAAATAGTATATAATAGCATGGCTATAAAGTGCATCACAAATATTATTATGTTCTGTTGTTTCCCATGAAAGCCTACTTTATTTTTTAAACATTGTATGGACTGTTAACTGTTGTTCCTCAATTGATTGTTTCATAGCACTTCCCTCCAACCGAGGGTTTAACTGTGAACCTGAAATGACAGGCAAGCTTATTTAGCCTTTGAATTTGTGTGCTGTATTTGATATATTTCAGGGTCCTGGGGATTGATGCTGACTATAGTAATTTTTCATTTAGCCCCATTATTTGTGATTTGGCAAACTGGAAAGGTGATTTAAAATGGCCTAATATAGACAAAAATCAAACTAAAATTGTCTGATTTTGAATCTGTATAAATTACAAGTGTAAAATAATTTAAAACTTTAAAAAGATAGGTGAATTCATGATGACTCCTGAACATTCCATGAAAAGGAAAAGAATTTGGTTAGTTTTGGGGTTTTTTAAGAAAAAGTCAGGCTTATATATCTACTAATTGGAGAAGATTGCAGAGTCATACCCATTTTTATTTATTCATGTCCAAGTGCTTTGTGAGGATAGTATGACCTATTACAAATATGGCTTTTGAAGAAAAGGAAAATATGAACAACATCTGCACGTACCAAAAAAAAATTATATATATATATATATAAAGTCACAAGCTCTTAATGCTACTTTTCCTGACAGTAAATATTTATAGTGATAACAGTAAGTATATTCTAGGGTTAATTTTAGCAGGATAGCAAGAAAATTAATTCCTATCATTGTCACTTGCTGAGCCCTGTAGAATTTTATGGTTGCACATTGTAGTATTATGGACACTCATGAGACTTCTGACTGGTTTTATCTTATTAAACAATTTTGAAATCATTAATTTTTAATTGGCCTGCTTGTGGTTTTTTATAGTTTTAATTGTGTGTCTGTGTCTAAATGTTGGGGTTTTTTAATTTAAAAAGAAAAAGGAAAAAGTAAGCAGGAAAAAATCATGTCTAAGTGTATATGTTATAAGGTATTTCCATATGATCATCCAAAGAGATACTATGTTGTGTAGTAATTCATTCTAAAGTACGCTTTCAGCAATTCAGTAGCTGAGAATCCTAATGAAAAAAATAATAAAAAAAAGAATGATATGATGTCGAAGATATGTACAGGTCTTTTCTTGATTGAAAGTTCTAATTAAGTGAATCGAGGAAAATTAACTGAAATTAGCTGTCAGAAAGTCACATTTAAATGAGTGATGATCTGATGTGGCAGTAAACATTTAAATGATATAAATTGCCATTTAAGTGTATGGTTTAATGTTTGTCATGCATTAATATGACATGAGACTGCAGTGACAATCAAGCAGCTTGCTCTAATTTGAACATATTTAAGGCTTTTGTGTGGAGTGCACCACACAAATTAAGACAATTGCTGTTTTTATGTGTCAATTTAAATGTTGTTTTCAGGCATCAGTTAATGAAACAAACCCATCATTTTTGTGTGCAAATTGCAGAGTGATTTCCTTGGGTTTCAGATTAATTTTGACTTCCTCTGCTCAAAATTAGGGATTTCCTTTACAAGGAAAATGCCATTCCTTGCCTTAGATGAAAAGAGTATCAGACTCTGTTACGTTGTTTCATTTGCTCATTGGAGCAGGAGATATGTTGAATCCTCTGTAAAACAGAGAAAGCAAATCTTGATAGTGATTTAATCTAGATGAGTTAACTCTTTAGATGACAATTATTTGTAAGTTATCTTTTAATATATTTGTGCTGTATCTAATACTATTATTGAGAGATTGGTTGAATGCTTTTGTCTTGGGGATTGGGTTGTAACTGGTTAACATGTTCAGGAAAGTGGCTTAATCAGCATAGTATGGTTTCTGTATGGGTTTATGTAAGAGATATACAAGAAATACATAAAAGTAATAGCAAGTTGATATTCCACCATGTTAAATAATTTGTGCTCTAACATCCCTATTTAGTTCGGTTTCCCCAAGTCTTATTAATCTTCTCTCTATCAAAATTGGATTATCGTGCTGTTGTTATTTACTGTGCATATCACACAGAAAACCACAATTTCATCTTCAGAGTTCATAAAAGCATAGCTTGACTGTCCATAAATGCTTTACACTTACTGCTTTTTTTTTTTTTTTTTTTTTTTTTTTTTTTTTTTTTTTTTTTTTTTAAATCTTACTCCCACTATTATAGTTTGAAAAGCCAGGTCTTCTGGGCAGTGGGATGTAGTGTAGGGCATGAGACTCAGGCATCCGTCACAGGGGCTGGGGTTTTTTTGGATAAAATGTCTAAAATGCTGTTATCGATTCTGTCCTTAGGCCGTTAACTTAATTTTGTACACTATTAAAAAAATGCTTCTTTTGCTACTGAATTATGACTGTCTGGCAAACTCAAGCTTATGTATTTCATGTGTGTTTTCTTACAGGCATTAGAAAGTGAATTTGTTTCCTGCCAGCTTCACCAGTGGATTGATCTGATTTTTGGCTACAAACAGCAAGGACCAGAGGCTGTTAGGTCCCTAAATGTATTCTACTACTTGACTTACGAAGGAGCTGTTAATTTAAGTTCGATAACAGATCCCATATTAAGAGAGGTAAGTTTTTCCCTTAAATATAAGAAGTGCAATGTTGAAAGTGTATAGGCTCCACATAGTTCAAGGCTACTGCTGAATCTTCAAATCTTTGTGTTCTCTTGTGGTTTGGCTACAGACTAGTCAAATGCAAGGTGCCTGAGCTAGTTGCAAAAGCGTGCGGAATTAAGTATGCAAGTTGTTATTAAACTTTGTACACCTGGGTTCACCACAAACTGTGTGCCAGCATAAAAATAAATGTTCAAGGATTACTGAAGGCAGTCATTTTTTTTCACTAATACTGGATCTTGACAACAGAAGACAGTAAGAAACCTTAGTTTGGCTTGCATTTCTGAGTTTAGTTTTATGGTTATAACAATTCTCTTTTAATGCTGTCCTGCATATGTAGTACACAACAAATACCATAGTTTTGTAGCTCCCATTATTTTTAATTGACTTGCTATCAAATAAGTAATAGCCTGTCCCGTATTTGTCATTTGCAAAAGTAAATGTTTAAACATTGGAAAGATCAGTAGTCTTACTCAGACTCAGCACCATTCAGAAACATCCTCTGTTCAGACAATACGTTAGTATCAAGTATAGCTATAATTATATTAATTATAGAATAAATCTAGGTGGTGCTTTGTTGTGAAATATTTGGAGTTCTTGACAAGAAATATGAATGTTGTCAACAATTTTATTTAAAAGACTGGCTAGATGTATACCAACAGCTAATATGTGTGTGAACTGAATGAAAACAAGAATGCAGGCATTTCTGTTTACAAATACTAGGTTTGAAGTTCACTGTAGAATTCTAGTCTAATCCTAATAGAATTTTTTTTAATTAATTGCTTATTGACAGAAAATCTGAGAAGTAAACCATTATTATTTTAAATAATACTATTTTCTCAGCATGACTGGCCGGCTGACTGTTAGGGCCACCTTGACAGCCTCTGTAAAGAAATTGCATGCAGAGGATGTAGGGGTACACAAGGACTGGCTTAAGTAGGAAAAGTGGTGGCTGGATATTGTCATTTATGTGAGCTGCCATCATTCTGCAGACTACATCTTCATTTATCCCCTTTAAACTAAAATATAGATATTGCACATAAATGCATTTAATTGAGCTAAGAAAAGGATATTGGGTCACTTGACTTTTGAGAAAAAATGTCATCATGTGGTTTTGAAACATGTATTGACCCAAGGGTACTAAATGTTCACCTTGTCATGTTTTCATTTCATTGATTATGTTTGGCCGCTATATGCTGACAAGGAGATATTCTTACCATGTAAGAGTATTTATTAGACTCTTGAAGTGCTAGGTTTAACTGTGAACTGATAAATAGACTGGCCATTATATGTAATGTGTTCTTCATTTTGGTGTTAAATGAACTATCATTGAACTATTGTTCATGAAACTAATTATTAAGGCAATACTAAACAAAATAGTGTTCTGCCACGCACAATTTTTATGTGCTTTTTTTCTGGAACAGTTCTGTTATCAGTTTAACTGTGTTCTACTTGTGTTGTAGCCTGAAAAAAAGTAATTTAAGACCAGGGAAGTTACAAAAGTGTAGATCTTCTCAGTTAGAAAACATTCACTTTGCACTTCTGTAAATAGCTTACTATATTTTGTTAGCAAATCCTTTGAATTTCTAATGGTTCTATTGTACTTCACTACAATGTTTCTTATCTTTGAGTTGGTTTATGCTGCCTGAACTGAATGGTGTATGAAAATGGGAGAGGGACAATAGCAGTGTTCTTGGGTTGATAGTAATGGAGTAGTTTAGCAGCAGCAGAATTCTGAAACACTGCTGATGGTGTAAAAAATACATTCTGGTGAATACAGGCAGCAGAATGAATGGTATCTTGTAGCACCTTTTGCTCTGAGTTACTTGAAGATTGGTCCAGTGGAATATTTATTTTCTTTTAGTAATTTTAAGCAAGTCAGTAAAACAGTAAAAATGTTCCTATCTAGTTAGGTATCCTTTGCTGTTTACATGTATTTTGTAAAGCATATTTTTGTATTATGTAAATTAATTAGAAATGGTACATAATGATCATCTCCGTTCTGATACTGACAGTACAGAGATTTAATGACTGTCATCACCAATGGTGAGTTATTCTGGTTTTACATATGAGTAGAGATGAAAGTAATAAAAAATCTGTTTGTGTGTATATCTATGTGCATAATCATTCTATATCTATGGGCTAAATGAATTTATCATGCACCTTTGACAGCCTCACCTTCTTCCTGCTTACTAATCCATCTCCCTGAGGACCTGCGTTAACGTTCTGTACTGCCGAGCAGCTTCAATCAGCATTTTTCTCCTTCAGTCAGCTTGCCAGAAAAATATTTCTTCTTTTCTCCACCAAATTCCTGGTCAGAGGCCCTGTGAGTTTCTGATCTGGACAATGAACAGTATTTTGGGGCAGGCACAACACCTCAGATTTAGTATCTGTTTATTAGGCAATTATTAAACCGGAAATTTTACTCTGGTTTTCTTGGTTTTAAAAGGGATGCTTTTGGCTTTCTCCTCTCAATAAGATTCAGGGTTTGGGTCTTTAAATCTTAACAGTTGTAGCAGAAAATATGTTTTTATTTGAAAACCTAAAACAGGGAGAGGCTTCCGTATGTTCGGAGAGTTGCAAGTTACTGAGGCTTTTAGGTATCATATGGAAATAATAGCATGTACTTATACCACAGCAATTTCTCCACATAGAAGGTCTGTGCTAAACCTAGGATGCATATGTTTCTGAACTATCTTCACAGATACATGTATGGATATTGGTGACCTAACTCATCAGGAGAGGCCACACACAGAATAATAGTGGAAGAAATTGAGGAGTGGAGGAGTTTAGGTTAATGCAGAATTTCCTTAGGTCTCCTAAATGGCTCCAACTGGCACCTTTATTTTTATAGGCAGTCAGGTTATATATATTACAAGAAGGAAGCACTCGTCTAGGAAGGAAAACTACTTGATTAAAACCATATTCCACCTTTCTTCTTTTTTAAAACTGAAAAAGTAGAGCTTTTACATCCTCTCGTACTGCTGTGAACAATTTTTTCCTGCCATTCTTTCTGCCTATGGGAATAAAGGAAGTAAAGTATTTTGAAAGGATCTGACTGGTGTAATAGAAAATTTTAAACTAAAATGCAAACCATGGGCCACATGCTACCTTTTGGCAGATAAACCCTGGGGAGTGCAAAGCTTGCATAATTCAAAGGCAAATCTCAGGGGAGGGGAGTAGATCAAGAGAGAAGGGTTAGAGTCACAGTCAGTGGGGGAAGGGAACTGCAACCAAGGAAAAGCAAGGCAAGAGATCCAGTGTATCTGCTGACATATCTGTGCACTACTTGTCTCTGCAGAGGCCATTCCTTCATCGTCCTCCTTTTTTTTATTGAGCCTTTTTAGAAGCATTGTCATTGACTTGGATCCTTGTACTTTTATGTGCTTTGCTCAGGGAGGTTACAGCTGCAGAGGGAAGTTGCTGTTCAGTTGACAAGCAGTAAATATCACATCTCTTCCTGGTGGAAAATACAATATTTGCTAGCAGAGGTATGCTATAGGACTATCGTCTGTTGGCTCATTCTTGAACACCCCATTTTGATCTGTCGAACTCCTGATCTGCCATGGAAGGGATTTTTTGTTGCCTGTACAGAAGAGGCAAGGAGTCACAGTAGCATAGATAAGCGTCATCCAGCTGTTCTGGGGAGAGTTTACAGCACCTTCTTATCACAAATTCTGCTTTCTTTTTGCTGTCCAAGAATGGGAAAAAAAAAAAAAAGAGTTAGATCTAAGCCATTCAGACGAGGAACTGATTAAGAGGTGAAGCACAATCCATAGAAAAGAATTTGTATCTTGGACTGATTGGCTGTTGGGTATTCCATCAATGTGTTTGTCAGAAGAATAGAAATTCCTGCTTTCTCTGGCATGGTATAACAAAGGATGATCATGAATCTGGGCTACACTTGGGGTTCTTAATTAAAAGTCAGTTTCTTCACTGATACTCCTATGTAGCAAGCATAAGCATTGGATAAGTGTAAGGAAAAGAGATTAATGTAATAGCGGGAAGGCAAAATATTACTTGGAGTATATCTCATTGATTTACTACGAAATGCCTGAACTTCAAGAAGTGTACTAAATTTTATACCATGCTTATCAAAAAGCATCTAATCATACTCTTCAAGTATTTTTTAAAATATCATCTGATATAATTTTGAAGGGCAATTGTTAAGAAGGACAGGTACGTTTAAAATTAGCAGTAATAGTTTGAAAAATATGAGAATAAGTCCCAACCAACTAATACCCCACATAGTTTCATAAGTGATTTGCTTTTAGCCCTAGATGATTCAGTTGTTTCATATTTCCTCTGAAGGGAAGGTACCTTTTTGTTACACAAATGTAGTCTGTTTAACATTAGGAAACACAGCTTTTTCCATTCTTTTGGCAATTTTCTTTCTACTGTTGATATTTTATTTCCATATGAACTGAGGAGCTTCAAACAATGTGAAGAATCAGCTTGGACATAGCATTTGGTGTGTTATTTGAATGTGCCACTTCTGATTATATAAAGAGATGAAATAATTCTTTTATTTTCAGTTTTAAGGCATATGGGATAAATTATTTTATGGATAATGGCTTTTAAATGATGCCTGAGATTAATATCTTTGGGGAAGTTTTATGCATCTTAGATCTATCTCTTATGAGTCTAATTTTATTTTTCAATATTTACAGTTTGAGAATCTTCTGTGCTTTCGAAAAGAAGTTGCAAGGATGTTTAGTTTACATGACCTCAGTTTCATGACAGCAGTAGCAGATCTGATATCTTATCCCAGAGAAAGCATTTTTGGCCTCTATTTTAGCTGTGTTCATGGTGGGAGTTAATAGCATATTTCAGCTCTAACTCAGCTGGAGAACTCTGACAGCAGTGAATCTTTCACAAAGTATAAACATGATTTGTATTTATAGCATAGTTAACATTTACTAAATAGTTGGGAAAACGACCAGTCTGTTTTTAGCAGGTTGGGCAACAGTCTTTGTTGTGGCTGAGATGAGCTTTAAAAAGCAGAATAAAGTGATTACAAAATACTGTCACAGAGCAGTAAATTTAGATGTGCTGAATTCAGTAAGTAACAAATTCGTGCAGGCAAAATTGAAAGTACTGTAGAAACAATCTTTGAATCATCTCTGGCCAGAAGTGTGTTGCACAGATGGCATGCTCAACGTTGTACAACACAGGAACAGTGTGAAAAGCCAAAGAAACATTAAGAATTGGTCTAGTTTTACGTGCAACTCAATATTAAGATATCATTATATGATACCAGAATTAGGAAGAATATGTTTAAAGGAAGCAGACTGATGTCATGGCAAAGGAAAGGTGGAATTGTCAGCTGCAGCCAACCCCATGCCCTAGTCTTTTGCTGTGAAGGTATGCAGAGTAGAATTGCGTAGCGAAGGCAAAGCCTCCAATGCTGTTGCTGGTGGGCAGGCACCACCACTGCATGAAATCAGCTTGTCTGGGCACCTAGACTGTCCTGTGAAAAGACGAGTATTTTCTTCTGGTAGAAGGAACATTAAAATAAGAGGAGTGCCATTCCTGCCACCAGTTTAGATAATTTACGTATTAAACCTCATGTCTTTGCTCACACTGTGACCTATCTGTGGTGTTGGAGTAAACAGGTAAAATGAGCATAAACAAGTGTTTGCTGTGATATCTGGGATGTGTGGCACTTTGATTCCATTCAGCCCAGAGTTTGACAGGACAAATGGGGGTTTATTGCCCTTTGTCTTAACTTACGTATTTACTGCAGCTCTTAGAAACAGGCATAAAAGTATTCAGCTAGGTTTTAATCCAGAAAAATACTTGACCTATATGTTCTCTTTTGTCCTTTGTTACAGAGTAGATTCTAATTTTATCTGATGCTTCTCCTTCTCTATCCAGCAGGAAAAAGAGCGATATTTTAGACTTAATTAAAGTAGGACTGTGATGCCTGATGTATAAGGATTAAAAAAATAAGAATCAAACAACTGGTTGGCTGGAAGTAATAAAGATTTTTGGAAGGAGGTAACTCAGTTCTTCAGCTCCAAGTGCTTTTTTTTTTTCAGACCCTGATTGAAATTCAAAGGATAGAAATTTTCAGTGCAGTCAGTTCCCTCACCTCTTCTTGCTTGACCTGTCTTGTGGATCTATCAGAGCCAGAGAGACCTTGAGACCCCCTGGGCTCTTTTGTGCCTGGCTGGTCTGTCTTAGGTAGCTGACGTATTTGTTGGCCAGCATTAAGAAAGTATAATCAAAAGATAAACAAGGGGTGGGAAAAGTGATATTCATAATCCTTCAAAAATAACATTTTTGAATAGGGGTATTACCATTTTAAAAATTCTTCTCTTTCTTGTGTGGAAAGGATGAGCTATACTGGTGTATAATGGCTATGGTTATCATACACTAAGTCATTTAGCCTTGAACCACACATGGAAGTGAACAGGCCACAGAAGTTTCATTATTTTTTGTGTCATCAGCATGCTTCATTATTTGCTGGTTCTTTATACAATCCAAACAATATTAATTGACTTTCACAGTAACTGGGAAACTAAAAATCTTTGTCTGAATTGGGGGTTTTTTTGTGTTTGCTCGTTGTAGGCTAGGGTGTCTAGCTCATCCATGTTCCCACTATGTGCAGTTGTGGTGTGGTATTTACTTACCCAACTGTATGATATTAGTTATTATATTTGAATGATAGTGAGAAAGCTTGCGGTCATGCTGAAGGTGCTTTCCCTCAAGCAGTGTCCAAAAATCATCTCAGTTAAATGTTACATTTTATTAAATGATAACAGAAAGTTCTTTCACTGCAGTAGAAAACTCTGAGCTAATAATGTCCTCATACTTTGAAAACAGCAAGCTTTATCTTCAAGGTAGTAGTTATGACTTAGTTGAAATAAATGTGTTTCTTAGCTTAGCAAAGTGAGTTATTTGTTTCTTTTTCACAGTTGTTACAGCTTCTGAAAGGTGACCATGCAAGACAGTTTAAAGACCATTAAATACTGGACTTTTACATCAGTATATTAAACTTCTTCAGACTGAAATGTTTTATTTTAATGAAGTTTTTTTATTTAATAAAGAGAGATGGCATCTAGTCTTATTCAATCTTTAAGGTATTTATTCCAGTTTTCTTTAGTCTCTAAATTCATCTTAACTTTCTTTTTAGACTCTTTTCTCTTTTTATTTTGTCACTCTCTTTGAAGTACTACCAGACCTGTTTTTCTAGTTCTAGCATTTTTTTATCTGCTTCTTTCCAGTAGCCAAAGATTTAGGTGTTTTGAATGAGCACATCAGTGCTCCAGACAGAGATACTGTTTGAAATTATCCATGAACCCAGTGCCTCTGAACATTAGTGAGTGACATTTGTTTCTGTTGGTTGTGTCTGCTCTGACTAACTGGTTTCTTTCAGATTGGCAGCTGGGATTACACTGCAGTAGACGGACAGCTGCGTGAACGGGGTATTGCAGCCAGGGCGTGCTATGCCTCAGTTTAATATGCCTGGAATGTATATGTTCAGATTCAAGCAACTTGCATGGCCCTGAGGGGGATCTATTTGTATCCTCACAAACTGTAATTACTTCCTGTTTTACGTTAGTGATTGCCATGTAATTGTCATACTGATTTGTCTAGACAAAAAGACTTAATTTTTCCTTATTCTCACAGAAAATTTCCTAATGAAATTTAAGTTAGTGTTTTTGTTGGTAAAGGTGTGGTGTAAAGTAGCCTACACTGTACTCCCTTCTATGCTTTTCTGTGATGCGAACAGAAGAAAGTATTATTCGTATGTTGAATTGCAAATAGCTTTGAGAAAAAAAACAATCCTGTGTAGAGTAACCCTCTCCCTCCAGACTTCTCTAGTAGTTTGGATTTAATAAATAACAAGTGGTTTGACTAGTATCCAGATTTCAAACAGACAGGTATGGTATTTTGAGGAGGCAGAAGGAACTGAAATTAGAGGAGATGGGGGAAAGGCAAAAAAAAGAAAAAAAAAAAAAAGAAAAATATTACATAACACATTTCTTGCACAAAAGTTACAAGAAAGGAAGGAAAACCCCTCGATGCTTCATTCATATTTGATGGCTTTAATTTCTACATTTCTATTTTGTTTTCTTGTATAATGAGGCATAGTCAGTATTGGAACATGTATCGTTAATCCACCTCAGCAGGCAAAGGTTGTGCACTTATTGACTTGTACTAACTTCCCAGTGTACTCGTCCCCCTCTGCAGGTTGTGCCTAATATTTCTGCCTATGCTTCAGCTCTGAATCCATAAACCTATGTTACTTAAATTGCAGTAGTTATTGAATTAGTGGCCTGTAATTTGCATCTTTTACACTCTACCTAGTTAACAGAGGGTATATCACAAACATTTTGCAGGCATGTTTAATGATACCTAGAGAGTGATATGTAACTCTTGATCTTGCATTACCTTTTCTTTAGCTTTTCTTCTCTGTGCTCCCTTCCCTGCCCTTTGTTAGATTTCCAAGCTATGGTAAGCAATTTTCTTTTAACCAGTACATTGAATGAATAGGCCAATGCTAAAACAAAAAATTGAAGTGATTCGACAGAAAAAGGTTGATTTGTGAAGTCAAAGCAAGAGAAAGATTTTTCTGTTTTGACATGAAGAAATTAGGGTGCTCATTTTATTTTTAAAGGAGTGGATGGGAGTGTGTGAATTTATGATACTAACATTTGACCACAGTATTTTTTGCCTGGGTCAAGTGTAGTGCAATATCCCCAGGGCAAGTGTACAGTCAGCAAGCATATACATTGCCTGTGTCAGAAAAGCATTTTGCCTATTTGTTGCAATGTTGATCTAATGGGGATTGTAATGAAACAAGGGGAAATGGTACTGTGAAGAGCTTCTCTTCTGTAATCTGTAGCCTGTTTTCAGCAATTTTGTCTAATTGCTATGAATCATACTTGTTCTCCAGCTAGTATTATCTGTATCTCTGGAGTCTGTAAGGAATTTAACTAAGAATTTTACTGTAGGACTGTAAGTGACTCTCTGGTCAGAGAGATTTTCTGATCACTTGTTTTCAGAGCTTGATTTTAATCACCGTCCCAGGGGAAGGGAGCTAGTCAGTTGGCTGCTAAGCCATTCAGCTTCACTGTCTGAGAGGAAACCTGTCAAATATTCTGGTGCTGTAAAGCAACATCTGGGTGGAAGGAAAGGGCAAGCAAGTAATCACAATTGTATGTTGCTCAAGCCAATAGAAATCACTGAGGAACATGTATGTAAACCTTTTTGAATATTGAAAAGTGAGGTAGGAGCATCAGAGAGCCAAAGTATTTTTGCGAGGGCTGTTATTTTCTGGACATAAATACTGGGTAGAAAGATGGAGGGTGAACCTAAACGTTCTCTATCCATACCACATATGCTGAAGGAATATGTGTTACAATGCATGTTGTTATTTCACCTGGTTTTCAAATGTGTGTCAATTAAGTCTTACAGATTTGAGAAGTAACTAGAAATACTTTGGTGGAGCTCTGTAAAGGTAGGTGGACTGAAAGCAGACTCTTCTTAGCTAATGATAAGGTTGTAGCTTTTCATATGTTCAGACTGAGGCATGCATTTCAACATGGATATACTGTGCCATTAGACTCCTCAGACAATTAGGTGTTTCATGTCTGAGCAGGCATGATGAAAGCAACTCTGAGCTAGTCTCTTCAAGGGTCTTTAAATCTAGAGTTAAATGGTGTATGTCTTGCCTTTTAACTATATGGGCCTTCATTTCAGGATTTGACTTCAGAACTGTAGACCGTTGCATTCTTTCTCTGTGACACTCACTGCAGTTCCCCCTCCACCCGCCCTCCCTCATATTTAATTTTATAGTTCTTTCAGACATAAACATGAAAAAAAGCAATTTTGACTTAGTTTCTGAGTGTTGCTGCAAAGAAAAGTAACAAACATCTGTTTTTACCTTAACTGCATCCATATGTTCAACCTCCCCATCACCCTCCTTGCCAAAAAATTTACAGCTGTATTTTGTAGGCACTGCATGCTGTTGAATTAACTTTCTTCACAGTTAGATTAAAAGGTAAATTCAGAGACTGAAAATATCCATACTAAGTAGTGGCCAAAAGCTACACTATAGCTAAGCCAAGTTTTAAAGTTTTTCACTCTTCCTCTTTTAATTTACTTCCCTATTTCCCTCCTCCCCTTCCCACCCACCAAGAAAAGAGGAAGTGATCCAGGAGATCTTTTTAGGAACAGGTTATTGAGATAATCAGAGAAATGTTAATTTGTGAAATTTCCTTATGGCTTTCATGCTTATAAATTAACATTTGAAATACCGTGTAAGTATGTGAGTTGAGATGCATACTGTGTGAATTATTGTAAAGGGTTAGTTACCTTGTTTCATTTTACTGCTTCTTGTAGCATCTGGAACAATTCTGGACTTAACCTAAGTTTTGTTTTTGTAGAAGATTAACAGGAAGAAGGCTATTTTACTGAGATATTTGAGAAGCAGTGAAACAAAATGGTGAATGATACTATCTTTTACTTTGTGATATGCAGCACACTTTTGTAGATAAGCGCTTGTGGAACTAGAGATATCTTTCAAATAAAAGTTATTCCTTTCCAGTTGCATAATGTCTTTAATATGTGTGAAAGTAGTTGTGCAAATTTCCCAAATATTTCTCCTGCAATAATCTAAACAGCTGTCTGCTCCAGAGAGATTTAGCAATGAGAGAACATGTGCCCTTACTCTGCCACTAGAAGAGTACATCTCTTAGTAATACCAACTAATGCTAGTAATACATTTTAGAAGCTTACATTCTAGAAGTTGGGCTATAATTTGTTAGAAAATGAGTTGATGACTTTTTGATGGATGGTCATTTTACTGTACATTCTCACGTAGGTCCTATGTTGTTTCCTTCAAAGGAGATATTAACTATTAGGCCCTTCACCACAAGAAGGATGTCCAGAGTCCAGAGAAGAGCAATGAAGCTGGTGAAGAGGCTGGAGAACAGGCCTTATGAGGAACAGCTGAGAGAGCTGGGGTTGTTTAGCCTGGAGAAGAGGAGGCTGAGAGGAGACCTCATTGCTCTCTATAACTACNTGGAAAAGACTCTCCACTCCTAGCTGATTTTCTTTGACAGGTTGAATAGAAGTCTGAGTGACATTTGGTGGCTAAAATGCCCTGTATTTATCTTTCTGTTGTTATGTAAATAGAGAGAATGGGGTTTGATTCTAGCTCCATCATCTCATGGCCCTGCTGACACCTTGAATAATCCCGCTATATGTGATCCTTCTGACTGAGACCTCACCACATGGACTTGACATCTGGATTGACTAGCCACTATTTCTAGACAGAGTTGTCCAAGTGTTGTTGACTTTACTCAACAGTTTCTCAAATTTCTTTTGAATCTTTGAAGGTGTCAGTAAAGAGGACATACAGATACCAGTATCTGTGCCTTTACTGTATGTACAGCTTTGATGTTTTGTGAAACCTGTTACCTGTTGTAGGACATGATCTGAATATAGTTTTTTCCTGGCTCTGTTGACTAAAAAGGAAAGATTGTGTCAGAGGCTATTGTAGTTCTGGTGGAATTGTAGACTCAGAGTTTTTTTGAAGGACCAGGTGGAACCTAATGAGTTTAAAAGACTTGTTTGTGCCAGAACTGTAAATTCCAAACTCAAGCTGGATCATAAAGATGGATGTAGAAACTGTCTGTTAAAGACTGAAAATGGAGAATTTGTGGTCCTCTAAGGCAGGCTTTGGCAAAATTGTTTTCCCATTGGTCAACAGTTTCACCAGTTCTGACAGAAAACTATGTGAATGCAGGCAGTGGCTCTCTGCTTGCAGTCTGAGTGAAGTATGTTCTACTTGGTTTTAATATCCCAGAGGGACTCTTTTCTGTGCTGAGGGTGGGTGGGAGACAAACATATGTTCTGCTGCTGGTGTTGTGTGGTCTGGGAGTGTGATAATGACAACTATCGTATATGTGAGTGAGCAGTGGAGTCATAACTGTATCTCTTCCAGTTTTTATGTTGCTGGAAGATGGTGAGTTCCTCTGAGATGTGAACTGTGGGAAGTAGCTTTCTGACTGCTGATCTTTCATTGATTAAAGCAATTATAACATCTGATTTTTGTTCTGCACCAGTTTAGGCTCCTGTTATCATGAATGTATTTAAAATATTTGAAATGCTCTGGATCTGTGTGGTGTCTTGTGTTAATTTTACCGTTCTTAGTACTGGCACTGTGTAAGAGAGCGTAGTTTGTAGATGTAGTGTTGGGAACTAAAGGACATACCAGATTTTATGGGTAAGACAAAATTCTGACTCCCTTTAAATGATGAACGTGGACTGTTTGGGAATCTAAATTTCTGTATTGGTCTTAATTTGAAGTTATCAAACCTGAAACTTACTATTTCCTCATTTTATCTATTCTATTTTCAGTTCTAAAAGAAATGCAATGGAGTTGTGCTTCAAGAATTTTTAAATGCTTTTGAATAATGTATTTGATTTATATTTTATGGGGAAAAAATAGCAGATCCTGTAGACTCTAGATTTGCCCTAAAGATTTTAACATGTGCAGAATAACTGACATTGAGGACTGACTGCATTCTGCTCCTGTGTTCTTCTGGTTCTGCTTTCAATGCAACACAGAATTCCTGTTTGCTAGTAAATATATCACACTCAATCTATGTGTAAACATAGGCAAATCTTTTTAATCTGGATGTTTTGAAACTAACGGATTTTTGCAGGGAGAGTATCAATGCTAACCAGTATGCTTTTGCTTTGTTAATGCCTCATGTGTTAAGGGACTGCAGGTCCTATGCCCTTTGGAGTCCCTTCATATCTTGAGTCACAAAACCACAAAATTGAATTTTAATGTAGCAGGTCTTATCACTAGGATGGGGATTCTGGTGGTCTTACTGAGCTTCAGTGTTTCATTAATCTGATACCAGTCTTCCTCAAAACCGCTTACTTGAATCACAGTATGTCAGATTTCAGCCAGCTTTTTGATAAAATTACTTATTCACTAGTTCTTTGAAGATTAATGTGCTTCCCAGAGTGGGCAAGAATGTTAGAATCTGTCCATAGTGTAATTGCTACTCCTGTTCTGGTGACTTCAGATGCTTCAAAAGCCCTGAGAAATATAATAAGGTTAAGTGTTTTGCATGGCATATTTCCTATCACAGGATGATTATTTTTTATGATCTTAGGGCCTCATGTGCATTCTTCTTTTGTTTTTGTTATTTCTGTAGCAAAAGAACATTGTGTGTCCTAGTAATAGTCTTCATCATTAACTAGAAGTAGTTATTTGAATAAGAAGATCAGCATAAATGTTATTCCATTGTCTCAAAAATTTTAATTGGTAGCTAAATTAGAACTGGAAGCATAAGTGTAAGGAGTTTCCAGGTATGTTAAACCATGAAAAAGAAGAATCTGAGAGGAAACCATGGTGTTCTAATAGCTAAATAGTTGCTAGTGGTTTTGTGATTTGCATTCCATTTAAACCACTTTTTTTAATTAAAGTGCCTGATTTTCAGAACTCCTTTTCAAAGTAGGACTGGCTAATACCTCACCTTAGATACTCAGCATCACTAGACACTTGAGAGTGTAGGGCTCAATGCACCATGGAACAGAGAAGCTTAAGTGTTGGCCCGTATGCAATCTGCTTGCCACCAGAATATGCAAGTAATTTCACTTAATTTAGCTCACAGTGAAAGAGGTTTAATCTAAGCTGAATGATTTAAGATTTTCTGTCGTATTAGCCTGTTTCTGTGGATAGTATGGGGGTCTAGCTGACAGGAAACAACTTGTTGAATTTTGGCTGCTTGATTTTATCTTTAAGCTAGTGGGCCAATAGTTGGCAACATGGAAAGCTAGGTGGACATACCTAGGCATGAGGAGTAAGTTTACACATTTCATAATAATAATTTTTAAGAAATAACGAGGCATGTGATGGCATTTTCATGTGTGCCCTATGAAGAAAGCAGTGAAGCGCCTTGCTGAAGATACAGAGAAACATTTTAAAAAAGATTGTTGCTTTATATCTTCGCATTCAACTTCACTTGCATTTAGTATTAGTCTTTCTGCTGGTAGTTTAATGCATCCTCAATTTGTTTGCTCTTTTTGAATAAAAATAAAAGTAAATGTTGCTTTCATTGTAGTTACCGCTGTGAAACTAAGTGGTGGAGTTTAAATAGAAAGTAGGACACACTTAATACCCATAGAAACTTTTTAAAAATTAACTTTTGTTTCTGAGTTATGATACAAACAGGATAAGCCAGTGCTAGAAAGGAAAAATGGAGCCAATAAAGAGGGTTTCTGATTGTAATAGCTTGTTTCTGTTTAATATCATTGAGCAGGATGAGGTTTTGCAGAGTTTCTCATGGAAATAGCATCCACAGTACTAAAATGATTACCTCATTCTTAGTACCAGTGCCAAGCACTTAGCCCCACAGAGAACACACGGGGTTGATTTTCAACATGAAACAAGCCAGAAGTGTGGAATGACATTTTCAGGTGACAGTTATGTTTCTATTGCCTGTAATTAGCACCTCTTAACATGCAAGCCTGCCTGTGCCTTTTTCAGGCTGTTGAAGCTCAAATACGAAGTTTCGGACAGACCCCTTCCCAACTGCTCATTGAACCACATCCTCCAAGAAGTTCTGCCATGCAGGTGGTAAGTACCCTCTTAACTATTTGTGACCTGCCATTTTATTCACTACCTTTGCTCTCTTAAAGTTGCGGAACTGGCCACTTGGTTTTGCTTTTATGTGGTTGTAGAATTGTGTTATTGAAAACAGCAGATAAGTTACAGTTTTGTAGGACTAGGAGCGTATGCAGTGCTCAACTATTAATTTTATTTATTGCTGGAAGGATAGTATTGGTTTCTAGCACAGACCTTCTTTGTCAGTGTAGTCTAGAAACACTTCATCAGTTGATTTTGTTAATACCATACCTGTACAGGTGAGAGCCAGTTATCATGGAGACAATTTAGTTAATCTTTGGCAGATTCCCCAAGAAGCATGGATTTAGGAGGTGGAACTTCCTTGTCTTTCCCCCCAGGGATAGGTTTTCCCTTAAAACCAGGATTACTAGGAATTCATGAGCTGAAACTTACATAGCAAAGAATGTGACTAAATGTGTTTTGCAGTAAAGCTAGGGTGATAAAATGCAGGCAGTGAGCATTAACATGCTTTCCCTTTTACCTCTGCTTGTGTCTAATATAATTTTATTATGCAAACTATTATTTTATTACTGATAATGTTCCATACTGTGTTGTGTGCAGTGTGAAATATTGTTTGTGTTGTCGTAGATCCAGAACTACGTATGTTCAGTGATACTCTGACAAGGGGAGCAAATGGTCTGCTAATTCATGAGTTTTTCAAAAGTTTACCTTCCCTTATTGTTAAGATGGACTTTTTACCCTGAAATATTAAAAAAAGACATTTTCTTCTTGTACATTCTCTAAGAACTATGTCCTACTCAAGCAGACTAAGTTTATTATATTAAAATGTATCTGAAGTACAAATGGTTATAGAAAGATTTTAGTATCCTCATCATACAGCTACACCCCATATGTGTGTCCATCTGTCATGGTGCCATGCACTGGGCACTTGCCCTAATTTAGAGGGATTTGTTTCAGGAAGAGGAAGAACTTAAGAAGTTGATTGTTGACGTGTTCATGAGACCCATTGTTATATAAATAAATTTGATATGGAGCAGCAGTTTGGTTTTATCATAATATTTTTCATTGTGCTGAATTAGTAAAGGTTTAGCATCTAATAGAAGGAGTTTAATTCTATGAAATTTATTGGTTTTAACTGCTGTGGGTTTGGGGGGCTGAGGTACACACAGGAAAAAACATTTAGTTCTCCACTTGCCTGGACTAGTTCTCTGGTTATCAATGGATGATTTTAGAAAAACAATATATTAAATGGTTTTAAAACTAGTATTCCTGGAGCTGAAAATACAGTCAGGATATTCTTTCCTGTCACAATTTTGAATCATTTCTAGTGGTATTATTTACTGAGTTTTCTGTTTTCATGTGTGCGTGTACATGTAAGCGTGAATACAGCCCAATTGAAGGCTACCACGTGCTGTGTTAAGTGCACAAGCCATAATATACACCAGGTGTAGTAATTAGCAGTCACACGAAGGCTGCCTATTTGTCTGGTTTTGCTGCTGTTGCTGTATCCCCTTGTGTTTTCAACCATCAGATAGCTGGATTTAATTGAGGCTACATCAGATGAGGCATTACTGACACCTTTAATTGAATGAGCATCCAGGGAGGATTAACTCATAATATTGATTGGCTTTTAGCCACTTGCTCAGAAGGGTGTCTGGGTAGCTTATTAGTTGCTTTTATTTACACCTTTGTGCGAAGACTGTAAATAGGAATTCATGGAGCAATATGTTTTTCTAAGTACTCTTAATAACTTTTTAAAAAGGAGTGATAATAAAAATGCAAATGTATTTAATTTTTTTATTAGTTCTGTATAAATATACATTAAATGTATGCACTTACATGCACATATATGTAGTGAAATATTGCAGGTGGAAGATAACCAAGAACACTTCATTAGTGTTCTAATTCAGTCATTAGAAAATTACAAATACTAGAGCAATATGGTAAACTGGGTGACTAGAATGGTTGTATTTTGACATCTAAATGGAGTTCTCTTTTGTAGGTACAACACACAATCAAAAACCCATTAAGTTTTGCTTTTCCTCCTTATATTTGATATCCAGATCTAAGGTCCTCAATATTTTGTTTTGATATTTGCAGCATTGTTAGATTGCTTAGTTTAAAAGTTAAACTTTTCAACTTGCTAAATTAAAAAAATAGAGCCTAAAAATATTACATTGAAAATGAGAGTCTGGATTCATTCCTTCCCTTTAGCATTTCTAGAAACAACACAGGATAGTGTCTGTAATCACATCCACTTTATATTCTTTACAACTGCATTTAATTATGTTTGTCCTTTGAAACACATTTACAGTGAAGTCTTCTACTTTGCATTCATAAATCTTATTTTGGTACACCAGAAATATATACAGAACATATATCTAGTATATGTGTGTATCTGTTTATTTTAATGTGCTTTCATGTTCTCATCTGGCTTGTAAAGAATTGCAGTCTGCCAATTTAATGCAACTTGAGACAATCTCTGGGAGCAGGAATTTCTTATTTTGTTCTCTCCTAGTTTGGCATTGCTTTCCTTGACAAACTATCTCTGCAGATATGAAGGAGAATTCTTTTGGCATATATAGGCAATTGGAAGACCTTTAGTTTAATCTGCTGTATTTGTAGCAAAGTTTGTATATCGGCACCCTGTGTTCAACAAGGACCTCAAATTAACAGTGAAAGTTTTTCTGCTTAAAATAGTTGTTTCACAAGCCTGTCCACTATTACTATGTTTGCTTTTCATTGCAGCTGCTATTGGATCTTGTGGTTTTTTAATCCAGTCTTCCTTCTCTTGTCCCGTCTTCCTTTTTCCTCCCATGTTTTCTTTTCCTGTGTATTTGGGTTCTTGTTGTGTGCACTCAACAGTATCTCCTCCTGCAGAGTCCATTGATGTTCACAGACCAAGCTCAACAGGATGTTATCATGGTTCTAAAGTTCCCATCCAACTCCCCTGTCACTCATGTAGCAGCCAACACCCAGCCTGGTCTGGCTACTCCTGCTGTGATCACTGTTACTGCAAATAGGCTATTTGCTGTAAACAAGTGGCACAATCTTCCTGGTAAGTAAATTGAAGTAAGTAGCCTAAGAAACCACTGCCATCATCAGTACTTCTGTGATCTGTTACAAAATTAGCTGCAAAATTGTTTTAAGTCTAAAGTGCGGAGGGCAAGTCCTTTTTGTTGACACAGCATGCTCTTCATATGTGGACTAGTTTCTCCTTAAACAGGTAATCTGGACTATTGTGTAGTAAGGTATGTAGCCCACAAGAGGTTTGTAACAACCGTATATTGCTTTCCAGGCCACCAGGCACTATGCAAGAAGACAAAACCAGTATATTGCTATTTGATCGTGATAAAGTCACACTCTTCCTCTTGAATTTGTTTTTTTCAGCCAGATAGAAGCCTGAGCCATATCATTTCAAACACAAGTTTTAAAGCACATAGAATTTGCCTGAAATCTTTTCTGCTGTCTTTTTCTACTTGATTATGAACACCATAATCTGATGTTAAAGCCACTCAATGAGAAGTCTATTTTTTGTAGCTTAAAACATCCCAATGTTTATGTGTTTGTCAGTATGAAAGGAAAGCAACATATCAGCTTGCATAGCAACAAATCAACTTTCCTTTAAAAATGTGTTGGACTTGAGAACGTAGTCATTGTGTTTTCTGTTCTAATGTTTTCTGTTTTAAAGGCACCTATCCTCTTTTCCCTGACTATGATAGTCTCACGCTTAAGCTATGACAGGTAGTTTATGTTAGTGGTATGCAGTAAATCTAGTCAAAGACTTTGCAAGAAAAGGGAATAAAAGAATTTCTACTCAAATAGCTTACACAGAAGATACTTGCACCAGGATAGTGCTCACATCACTGAAATTCTTACCAAGAGAACTGGACCTATGGTCCTTGATTACATTTTGAAAAAAGCCACATGACTCACTTTTTCCTAATTTTCACAAATTATCTCTCACCATTGTGCAAATAGAAACGTGTGTATTATTTCACCCACACAAGAAATGCTTAAAAACTAAGATGGAAAGGAAGAGGGAAAGGGAAGCTTATCTAGATAACACATTGTGAGCGAGAACTATTTACAGGGTTCTTGACATTCGTTTGAAAGGAGGATGGCAATATCATCTCATACCTAGGATGTGTGACCTCAGGCATATAATATTCAAAGTTTTTTAAAAGTAGCTTTTGTGGACATACGACAGTCATGGGAAAACAAGAGGATCTGAAGTGTCAGACCAGCCAAACAAACAAGCCCAAAACCCAACAAAAACCCACCTCACCCCACTTATTTGAGAACAGAGTGGTCAGCTGCAGGCTGGTAATGGAGCACTACACTTAAGATAAACATGTATGGATTCCTGAGACTAGCCTTCACTCTTGTTACCTTCAAATTTTCCATCAAAATGGAATCTGCTAGGACTACTATTCCCTGTCTCCTGCTGTGACCTTAGCATTGTCTTTACTAATGAGACATCATGATAAAAAAGTTAAGTTGCCAAGTGGCCAGTTGTCACTGAGGTGTAATTAAAAATCTCATTTCTGCTTTTGTATATGATTTTGGTGGCTTTGCTGACATCTAATGGCACTGGTGCCCAACAGAGTGCCTCTTTTTTGTTATGTGGAATTCGTGTTTTGTTCTGTGTTAGTGATCCATTGCAGCAGAATCTCGATTTCCCAATTACTTATGAAATCATTCTATAGAAACTAATTTTTATATTAAGCCATGGGCAACAGGTAGAAAAATCATAGATGTAAGTATTCAGGCATTATTTTCTGCTCCACTTTGAGGAATATATTGGGGGCTGTTGGGGGGAAGGTGGAGTTTGCTTGGTTGCTTGTTTGTTTTTAGTGAAACTTTGGAAAAAAATGGTGGTTTTTGACAAAGAAGGAAAATTCAGGAGGTAAACATTTTGCTGATATGTCAGGTGCCCAGATGAAATGTAGGTCAGCAGAATTATATATGAACTTCTATGCAAACTTGCAAATAAATGGGTTTTGGTGATGGATGAATCCTTAAATACTGGATGACTATGAGAGTCCTCTGTCTGCATCATAAACTGACTTTTTAGAAAAATGTCCTTTGTGCTTCACTTGTTCAAAGCAGTGCTTTAAAAAGTAAAGAGGAAAATAGTATTTGCTGCAGTCAGCAGATGGTTGTCACATTTTGTTTTCAGTGCTCTTTACCACTTAATTTTGTTTTGTTGCGACAGGAGAGGTTGCCAGTAAAGCATCTGCTAGAGCTTATGGCTCAGGACTGGAGCTGCTGTTGATGGCATACATTCAGAGTAGCACTAATCTAAAATAAATGTTTAATAAGCAGCCCGTGAAAGCACCTGGATGTTTAAAAGAAAAACCAAACTATTGATGCAGAAGAATCTTGAATACTTAAAAGAAAAAAAAAAAGATGGATGTAGCTTTGATTTATAAAATGTATGTGTTGTCATGTATTAAAAAAATGCAGAGTTTTAAAATCTTCTTTCCTGAATTCCAGCTCATCAAGGTGCTGTACAAGACCAGCCTTACCAGCTGCCAGTGGAAATCGATCCTCTCATAGGTCTGTCACTTCCTTCTCTCTTTGCGATTCATTAAGCTCTGTATGGTGGCCCTGAAGTGTAGATTACGGTTGTTTTTCACTTGCTGGTTGCTGGGAATGGAATTTTCCTGATAAACCATTTGCATGCAAATTGGAATGCAATGAGCTGTGGCTATGCTGGTATTTCATCAACTCCCCCTCGTTGGTTTGCCTAATTTGAACAGGCCTAGGACGCGTGTCAGTGAAAATTAATATGGATGCTGTAATAATGTGTGATTGAGAATGTGCATGAAGTACTGTCAGGATAATATTGGATCTTTTCATCACTCAGACTTGTTGATGAGCAGGAGCGAGGCACGTTATGATGAATTGGTGCACTGGTAATGTGATGGAGCTCCTTTGCTGAGGAAATTTTCATAATAACAGTGGGGTTCTTAACTGCACTGTGTTGTGAAAAATAAAACCATGGTGCCAGGGTTTCATCATTAAAGGAGATCAATCCTTTCTTCATAGACCTGCTGTTCAGGCCGAGGGGATTAATGTGTAATTGCAAAGCGGTTTCAAAGTTGAAATATATTGCCTATTCTATTTTAGTATTGAGATATTAGTATTCATTTTTCAACAGTATTGCATCTTTTCATCAGCATCACTAGTTAAATTTGTGTATGTTTTTCTTTTATTAAAAAGGGGTGGAGGAATGTCTCTTATTTAATGACTCAGTGCAATAGATTCAATTCATGACTTTTTATTATAGAGGTTTGTTAGTTCATATAGAGGTGATTTTTCTAATAGCATGACTAAAGTTTGGTTAATTCTTTCATTGTATGCCGTATTTTGGGGAGTCCACGCTTCGACTGTAGTCCAGGAGCCTCTAGCCTGATAAATGGAATCTTAAATGTGATTAAAAAAGAGAAAAAAAATCTCAAACTACCTAACCTTAAAACACAAACTGGTTGTAGGACAGTTCACAGGACCAATGAAGACTGGTTCCCCTCCAGCCCCAAGACTTCAGACTTAGCGCTGTTCCTTTAAACTGTCCATTTCAGTTTAAGTGAAAAAGAAGTGAAGTGGCCAGTTACAGAAGCATGGAAAAATCAGAGCAAATACAAACTTGCCTGGATAAGTTAGAATGACAGGTCTGCCAACCAGTGAGAATTAATTTGAGAACTAATACGCGTATCACACTAGGAACCGCATTGTATCGGTGTGTAGATACAGGCTGTTGCTGTGTAGCCATTTTGCTGGGTAAGCTCTATGATAATTGAGTCAGGAACATTGTGTGCATATTAAACCATTTTATAGAGCTGATAAAATATTTTCCCAGAGTTTTAAAAATCAATTCCCATCTGAATAATGCAATACTTATAATTTATAATGAGGAGGATGTGTGCTGTAACTCTTCTTTCCTTTCTGAACTAGATTTTATCCAAAAAATATTTGGAGCAGGAAATGTGTATTCTGCTTTAAAACCTGCTATCAAGTAGATCTTAAGAGTATAAATAAACATCACAGCAAAAGAATCAAAATCACGTTCAGCCTGTCTGATGATTTTTCTACATATTATGAAGGACATTTGAATGATTTTTTTATTATTATTTTCATTTGCATGTTTCATAATTTAAAAAGGATAATTTCATTTTCAGGCTTCCCTTTAATTTACAAAATGACTTTTGCTTGCTATAAACACCTTTAAAATTAATGTTCACAGTTTTGGAAAATAGTTCAATATTCTTGTCCTACAGTAGATCTCAGATCAGCTTTGTGATTACATAGGATATAGTTTAAAAAGGGTAAGGCTTTCTTTGTCACTGTTAAGTAGCATCATTGGGTACAACCAAGTAATTGTGCAGATAATACTAAAATTTTTTGTCACTAGACACATTTACCTAGAGATGACACCTAAGACAACCACAAAATTAGAGTTTTATGGTTATAGCAGGAATCTTGTTGCTGTCTTAGTCATGGGGAGGGATTCGTGCCATCCTTATTTTCCAGTTGCATAGGAAGATGTAGAGCAATGTCTGATACGACATAGATCCTAGGTCTCTTTTTGAGGTGAAGTCTTTTGAAGATCTTATCCACGCTGAATCTGCATGGTTTTTGGGGGATTGATTTTCCATTGTTTTGTCTTACAGAACACTTTGCATTTTTAATGCATTGTTTTTAACTGTGGTCAAGACCTTGTTATGTGTTACCTGCAGAGCAAGTGGCACTGCCTTGCTAAATTATTTGCTATCCATATGGGCAAGATGATATCAATGTTTTGAATGTAGCAAAAGCATAAATAAATTAACAGTTTGATACAGAGTACATGGACTAAGCCCAAGGCTTAGGGGATAGCTAGCTTGTGAGAATGGAAAGAAGTTAAAGAATAAAGGGTAAAAGTAGAGAACGACCAGGACAGAAACAGGTCCAGGGAACTACCTGGAATAGATTTAACGGTGCTTCAGGCAAACCAGTTGACAGACAAACTCGGGCCCAGGAGAACCTATTCCTTGCATTGGATGGAAGTCGGGTTGCCTCACAAACAAAACACATTGAAAGTTCTTCCTAGGGTGTAGGTTTTTCATGATATATAACTATAGGGACCCATATATGCATGTGCATACGCAGCCATCAGTTAATAAGGACAATAAGTAATAAGAAAAATGTGTTCATGAATTTATTCCTGTCCATTTTATGAGTTCATAATGCAAGATTATCTGGGAGGATAAACCAACAGGTGATAAAAGTAGGGTAAAGATTTTCTCTCAACCCTAAAGGAGACTGTGGAGATTAAATGGTTAATTTTTGTGCAGTGCTGAAAAAAAAAGTAAAATGGTAGTGATGTTTACTGCAGTTATTCTTTTTTAAAAAATTATAGAGCTTGCAATGAAATACAACTTGTGTACGATTTTGAAGTCATATTTGTTGTCTACTGCATTTGAGCCACTTATAGCACATATGTGTATGTACTGCCTTATAATTACATTCCCTTCATTTGTTTCTTAATTTTTAATTTCCTGTACTAGAAGAGGCGGGGAAGGAAGCTTATTACATTTTTATGTATCATTCCTTTTTGCAGTCTTTCACTTATATTTGTCAGCTGCATTTGACTTAAAGAAGGGATTTCTTCTCTTTCAGAATATATACTACAAGGAATTAGCATTGTTCCCAGAAGCTTAATGAGAATTTTATGGTAAAAGTAGAAATAAAATGTCCCTGCCACAAAAAAAACAACTAACAGCAGTGACGAATAATTCTAATATGAATGTAAGTTTCTAAAATGTGCTTCTACTCTGTGAATATGGATGTTAATATGTCTTGATTTTTTTTGTCTTTCTGTTCAGCCAGCAATACAGGTATGCATAGAAGGCAAATCACTGATCTCTTAGACCAAAGCATTCAGGTACATTCCCAGTGTTTTGTCATCACCTCTGATAACCGTTATATCTTGGTCTGTGGCTTCTGGGACAAGAGTTTCCGCGTTTATTCTACCGACTCAGGTAATGTATTTTTAAAATATGGGAATAGCCTAAAAGTCTTTTCTTCTAATTGACAATACACTGTTTCAAATACAGAAAGAATGGGGGTTAGGGGGAGAAAGTGGAATATGTATTTATTCCCCTATTAATAATATTTGTCAAATCTTTTTCTTACCTACTGCTGCTGTGTATTGTATGCTATTATTTTTTTTGTGGAATAATAGGAAATGTGAGACAACAAGCTCTTAGTTAGCCATAGTGTTGCATTTCAAATCTGTATGGCCTGCATGCCTGTTCTTTCACTGTGGTTTCCACGAGTAAATGAGTGTTTGTGAAGCTTTGCATACCTGGAGGATTGTCCTTAGAGTGCTTACTTGAATTTAACTTCGGTTGATTTTCAGCACTAGAGAAATTTTTTTGAGGAAATACAGGCAAGCACCACAGAATAAGAACAGAAGTGAAGTTT
Organism: Piaya cayana; assembly: GCA_013389865.1. NCBI lineage: Eukaryota > Metazoa > Chordata > Aves > Cuculiformes > Coccyzidae > Piaya > Piaya cayana. The sequence continues at coordinate 213,501 of WAAB01019174.1, forward strand.
TGAAATCTGGTGAAAGAATAGTTTCGAAAGTCTTTGATAGCTAAGCTGTAATAGAGAAATTGATTTGGAGCTACTGAATTCTTTCATATGGATCGATATGGGCAGCGTCTAAATTAGTCTGTCAGCTGGCATGTATCCAAACCGTTAGAGTCATGTATGTGTCATGCTAAATAGAAAAAGAATCTTTCAATGCTAGACCTAAAGGAATTTAAAAGCCGTGGAGCCCCAGGAAAAAGAAATAGGTATGATATTTTCCCTTCCATTATCTGTAATGGGAATAGCCAACTCACTGCAAGGTACTTCTTTGGAATTAATGACCCGGTGTGGTTAATGTGTGTGTGCCATCAAGCTTTCCAGTGGGTTATTAATCTCTAGGGAATATCCTACATGTTTGTCATCATTTCTTAAATATCTTAGTTAATAGTGTTTTTCACACTTGGCAAACCAAGATGTTTAACAAAACAGAATGTTTTTAATGAAAATCTGTTAAGACTAGATATCATGGCATATTTTACCATATCTGTCATTTTTGCAATTATAAAGCCTTAAATTTAAAACATCAGTTCAATTTACTTCATATTGATGGCCTACAATTCATTACACATGCATCTTCTTAGAGCCTTCTTAGTTTAATTTTCTCCTTGATGAAAATATATGTACATAAAGTTGTGAATTTAAAGATCTTCAGAAAAGTTAGTTAGCAGCAATAAATACTCAGCGTGTATTCTCGTTTATAATAATTCTTTTAAGTCAAAGGATGTATTTTGCTTTACGCTCATGGAAGGAACTTGTATGGTTTTGGTAGTTTTGTCCTGTGTGAATCTGAACTACAAATATCTCATTAATTTATGTCCTTTGTGTATGAGTCAGGTACATAGGGCATCTTGTTGCTACCATAGCTAATTATGGTAAAATCCAAAATAAAGTTGTCAAAAAAGTTGCAGAAGGTTTGTGTCTTCTGTGCATCTCCTGTTTACCAATAGAGCAGCTCTAGCTTAAATCAAGTGAATTCAGATATAGTTTATTTAACTTTGAAACAGAAAGAGAATATAGTAGTGACATACTTATTCTGAAATTGGCAGAACAGCAAGGAAAAAAGATGATGTGATCAGTAGTGCATAATGGGAAGTGACCGTGTTGAATTCAATTATATTTTACCACTTAAACAAAAAGGCAACCTTTTTCCTTTTAGTTTTTGAGGTTGGTTGGTTTTTGTTTGTAATAGGAAATACTTTTAACACAAATCATGGGTTCTCAGCACAGCTAGTGAAGCAGAAGCACAATAAAACCTTCCTCCAGCAGTGGGAATGATTTCTAGACAGCATTTTACATTTACTAATGCAGAGACTTGAGTCTTATTTTTCTTTTAATTATTTGTAGCACAGCTGTCAAATAAAACATTAACTAGAAAATTTGTTCTGTTAAAAAGGGATATCTTTTGCATATGGTAAATTTTGATTTTACTATATAGAGAAGAGTACTCATATTAAAGGAAACAAACCAAAAACTTGAGGAACTGTTATGAGAGTAATCTTTTGGGGTTTTCTGCTAATATGAAAGAGCTTATTTCTTGTTTTAATGGAATTGATTGAACCTTAGCTGCACAGTAATGTACATCAACAGCTGTCAAACAAATAGCCTTGAAAAATGTTTTCTAGAACAGAACCTATAAACATAGAATATAATTGAAAGAGAGATCTCTATAATTCAATGATGTTTATAGCATAAACTTGTGTTCTAGAAGTATAAATCACCTCAGGTAGTTGAATACCTTTGGCTATACAACTGAAAAATATATCGCATAATTAAATTATTCTCTAGTCTAAACCACATAATTGACAACTTGAAATTTCAAGGAAAAACATACATTCAGTAAGATAGGGTTTTTTATTGCCAAAACGAGTTTAGGTAGCCTCTGAGTATTTCACTGCTTCTGGCTGTAACTTCTCTTGACTAAATCTGTTGACTGGTCAGCTTTAAGACAGTTAAGTGACCCGGTGGCACAAATTGAAGTCCTGGTGTGCAGAGGTGACTGCTATAGAATGCTATTATAGACTCACAGAGATGAGTGACCTGATCCCTGAGTCACTGTCCTTTCCAATACGAAGTAGATCTGTGCAGTAAGCATGCCTTCCAGGGTTTTGCCACCTTTCCAGTTAGAATGGGCTCCTGTGATAGTACCTAATTTCACAGTTTCTCTTTGGGGATTGTAGTTGCCTGATAAGTTTTGTCAGTGTTTTATTTTAAAAGTGGTGTACATGCTTCCTTTAAATATCATCATGTCATTCAGTTTTTCTTAATTAATTACTAAACTAATCAATTCACCTATTTTGTAGATAATCATACTTTTCTCGTGGTTTGGGTTTTTTTTTCTGGTTTTCTCCACTTTAGTGCAGTTACCTTTTTGATCTTCTGTATAGATCAGGCTGTTAACATCATTTTTGTTCTCTCCTCAGAACCACTCCCTTCTTCTGTTACCGTTACTGTAATTTAGTGCCTGGATATGAATACAGTGCCCTTGAACTGCATAGAAAGAGCACTGTGAAATGTGTCCTACTAGCCAATCCTTTTTAATTGATGCACAAAAATACTTTATTAAGATGTGCTTAATTTGTGTCCCAACACTGATTTGTGTTAGTAATTGGCATGTTGCTAGTTATTATTTTAGACACTTTTCAGAACATTTTATTTCAGCTACAGTAGTTTACTTTTCCTATTTCTTTTTTGGCCTGTGTTGTTAAGACTTCCAAAAACATCACTCATTTCCCCTTCTGTTCTTCCTCATTCTTTATTCAGCCCAAAGCACAAATGGATGCATGGTCATTTGGGCTGAAGGAATCTGAAGTCACACCTTAATGACACCACACATCACATTCCTTTGTGTCATTGGATGCAGAATTTGGCCTGGCCCATGTCACCTGAATGAGCCAATGAGGCGTATAAGAAAACCGTGCATGTGTCTTTTCTCCCATCTTTACAAGGTCTGCAGTTGCTGGGGTTCAGCAAATCCAGTGAGAGGGATTTTAGTGCTTACTTCATTGTTTCAAAGGATCACATATGTTTCTGGCAGATCTAGAAACCAGCAGGATACATGATGTGTTTGCTGTGTAGGCGCCAACCTCTGGCAGGGTGGTGTGGCAGAGGCAGAATGTGGGTGACCTTACAGTTGTTTCCTCTCACAAATGCAAATCCGTTATGCACGAGCATCCAAATCTAAACTTTTCTGAAAATATTATCCCCTTTAGTTAAGTTTAAAAGGTAATTGTCATCTCATATTTATTCAGACTCTTGAATGGCACATTTTTAGCTGCCTAGGCTTTCCTTTCTTTCTTACATTTACGTCTTAGCAGCAGTGTAAGATTTTGTCCTATATGCAGTAGGTAAGACAGTTTTTCCCAGGTCTGTTTTCTGAGATTTTTTGAACATTATAGGAATTCTCAAAAGGGAAGGATGCTGGTTGAAATAATTGACAAGTGTTTAAATGGTGGTGGAAGAACCTGGTTACAAGAGTAATTATTCATCTAAATCTCCTGTTCTCTGTTTAAGGAGGTACTCAAAAGCTGCATATGCTATGTGCAAATATATCTCATGCACTACCAATTTCTTCTGGGTTATATGTTCTGTACCTGCTTCTGATTTTGTTTCCCATGGCATCAGTAGGTGTTACTGTTACTTTTATCAGTAAACTTACCTTAAACTTGCCTCAGAAGCGAATCCCATCATGTTTTCTGGCTGTAAAGTGAATGTAAACATATAGAATTAAAAAATACCTTCTGGCATGATTTGCCTTTGAGTAAAGAAGAGTATTTATTTTTTTGAATGGACTGTGTGGACTACTGCACTTTTAAATAAATTTCCACCCAATCAAGAATAAAATAGTACTCTCCACTATGGTTCTTTTTGGGATTGCTCAAAAGACTTTCTATTGTATTTAATTTGCCTTAGAAAGGATGAAAGTGTAATTTTAAACAATTGATTTTATGTGTTTCAGGTAAACTAATACAAGTGATATTTGGACACTGGGATGTTGTAACCTGTCTTGCTCGTTCTGAGTCCTATATTGGAGGAAATTGTTACATTCTCTCAGGATCACGTGATGCGACATTGCTGCTCTGGTACTGGAATGGCAAAACCAATATCATTGGTGATAACCCAAGAGGTAGGCAAAACCAGAAAAACTTGCTTTTATAAGGATGTCTAAAAGTGGTTTGAGGGAACGCTTTGCCTGACAAAATTTTAGGTTACACTAATGTCAACGTACAATGTTTCTTTTTTTTTGTACTTGTGACCAGTTCTATTTTAAATAGTTGAGGGTAAACAGTACTTGCTTTGCAGCACAAGTAGAACTAATTTTTAAAGTTATAGGATACTGGATATTATAAATACATTTTTTCTTGTCATTCTTTCAACTAGGAAGGAGTGATGCGTGGAATGAGAGAGGGAATTAGTTTTTTGTATGTCACATTCAGTCTGAGCAAATGGTTTTTACTCAACATGGTGATTTCATTAAATACCTTCAGTTGAGTTGTTTAAAATGAAAAAGACTGTATTGCTCCAGTGTAGACAGTATTCTGTGCAACTGTAATCTTATGCATATAGGTTCTCGCAGCAGTACCTTAGCTATTAATAGAGTTTTGCAGACAGTGAATTTCAGCAGACTAAGGTGATTGTAGTGACATGTCTAATGGCCTGAGCAGGACACTTAGGTGAAAGGAGGACAGACACGTGGGCTGGATTAAAGAAGCAAGCTTAAAACTTTTTTTCATTTAACACTTTAGGAGGGTGCTATGTGCCTAATCCTCGCTCTCACATACCAAGCATTTTAATTGATTCCAATGCACATAACAGGGCTCATACTCTGATTTATTAGTTTGGTTACAAGGTAAAGATGCTTCAGCCTAATTCAGTTTTAACCCTTCCCCACCTAAACTTACCTTGCACTTCCCAAAGAATCTAATCTTTTCTATCTTGCACCATTTCCCAGAAAATCCCAAATCTTGTTACTCATGAAGATTCTTACTTTTAACTCATAATTTTCTATGGAAGACAATGAAACACTGTGTCTGTTCAGCCCTGCTGTGCCTGTTATTATATAAGAGAAAAGGTAGAAAATGATCTTGTTATTATACCAGTTTCACGCCAGACGAAAAATAAATCCCTAATGTCTAAAGCAAGGAAGAAGACAGACCTGCAGCTTGACAAAATGACTGAGTGAGCCAGTTCACAGGAGTAAGAGCCCTTCAAGTCTGCTGGTGAGAGCTTAGATATATGAAAAGAAGGGGTGCATCATAGCCAAAGAGTGATCCTGTTCTCCCTGTTCAGCCAAAAAGAAAATGCCATGAAGGGAAGGGATGAGAAGCAGTATATTCTGTCTGTCTTCAGTAGTGTACATGTTAGGTTTTCTGCCATACGCTCAAGGTGTTCTCTGACCCTGTTTAAATACTAGTAGAAACATATCTGCTCTCTGCAGAGGACAAAATGTTCATCTGGAAAAACAAAAGCGTTTTTAGATCTGGTGTATATTGCAGTCATAAGTGACATACAGTTTCATATTATGTAACCAATATCCAACATTGTCCAAATTAATCATTTTGGTAAAGTTGTGTATTCCATACTCAATCTGTTACTCACTGGAGTTATTTGAATTGGAAAAAAAAAGGTGGTTTGACAGAAATTGCAAGCCATGAACTATTTTGAAGAAGCACAACTAAGTATTAGAATGAATAGCTGAATTTAACTTGCAAATTATTTTATGTTGACTGTGAAAAACTATTCAAAAATTGCACAAGATGCAGAAGTTTGGTTCACAAATTTACAGCATCCTCAGACAGCGAATGAGAGCAAACTATCCTTATTATCCTTCCAACAGTCTGATTCAAGATATGGGAGCTTTTCTGGGATGTGGCTAGCAGAATTCTATGAGCATCTTGAAATAAATATGGCTTTGTTTGAGGGTAGCAAGAGCAGACACTCTGCAGATTCCTAGGACTGTCCTGAGAAGTGTCTTGAGTACTCATTTGCCAGGCTTGCCTGCTGGTTAAGCAAGACATTGAGGCTATAGGCTCCTTTATGACCTTAACAGATCACATGCTGAGGTTTTGTACCTAGTATCTAACTAAATAGATGAATTTTGTTATATTTTGTTGACCATCTCTAACATTATAAAATATTGCAGTTTTCAAAGTTAATACTAGGCTATGCTAATTACTGTTTAACCTCAAGCAATAGCTACCTGATGACTCTGTCTGCAGTCCTGTTAAACTTGTACTTCTAGGGACAGGCAAAGGCTCCTATATTTACTACTTGCCATTATGTAGCATTTTTTTGTGATATAGCAAGCCTGGAAGCCTTTATTATGAATTGGAATCTCATGGTGCTATACATAGGTCAAGACGTGTATTGTAAAAGACAGTTTCTGCTTCAAAGAGATGGTAATCTGAAGGGTTTAATTTTTCCCAGAAATAGCTTTCTGTGGGCATCTCTATTCAGTCAATTTTTTTTTTTAGAAAAGGCAAATAAAAATGCTGTTTCTATTTAGTTCAGATTTTTTCAGAAACAGAAAGTATCAGCAGACTTTTTGGGGTTTTGAGCCATGTTACTGTAACTTCTGTGTATTTGTAGGGTGCTAGGTATTGAACTTGTCTGGTGTATTTTTGCATTTAAATCTTATGATTTTTTACTTCAAATTATAGTTTATTCATGTTTTCAATAAGCACTATTCATTGGAATTTTAGGTACTCTTAAATTTAATACTTCCTATTTAATTTTTTTCTCTATTTAATTATCTCTAATTTCTATCTTAAAATTACTTCATAGCAACATACATCCAATGGCACTGTACCAAATTGTGATGCCAATGTAGAACCAACAAAAATAATCTAAACCAGGATATTTCTTTCCTCCTCTCATAGTACCTGTTGCCTCAGATATACATCAGTCAGCACACTAGTATTATCAAGCTACCCTAAATACTATCCCTTGGGCACCCGTTACTCCACCAGTTACATTTTATTGAGGTTCCTTTATCTCATTTCATTACTCTAGGAAGCACTGAGCTCTTGATCTCTGACTGCGTATATTCATGTTTTAGAATAGTACTTAACTCAACCTGACAAGCCAGGTGGGCTATGGCATACGTGATGAATAAGTGTTTTGTTTGATACTCTTTATCGGGGACAATTTTCTGGCAATCTGGTCTGTATGGAAAAAATTCTTTACGTTTTTGGTTTAACAGAAGAAATATGTTACTGAAATATTTATTATTTACATTCTCTAATTTTTAACATTTAAGCTGTCTGCTTAAAGAAATTCTGCATGTTCAGTCTCACTGTCTGTTTAGTTTCTTCCTAATAACTCTCAAAGGCATTGATCAATGTAATCCAAATTTGATGACTTTAAACGTCAAAGATATAAAATCCCTACATGGGACACATCTGTTGGAAACTATTTTTATTCTTCACAAAACAGCTTGATTACATTTAGGTTAAGTCATTTTTTCCTTCTCAAATTAAAACCTGAAATTCAAAAAATATTTTGCCGTGCTCTTTGATCAAATGTAAGGGGTTTTTTTCTTTCTAAATTAATTGTTTTTGAGATTGTAGAAGTATGACAGTATTTCACTTTGGTGCACAGGCCTTTTCTGATGCAGAAATGTTTCTGTGGACAATTTCTGACCAAGCCTGAGAAAAAATCAGAATAGAGCAAAGGATCTGAAATAGTTGTGTCCTTTAGAGTAGCCCTGAGCCATTTTGAGGTCACATTAATCAGCATAGTTTACTGTGGAGATGTAAAGTCACTTTGGATAGCCTGAGAGTCTTTTATTTTCCACTTCTTGGCATGTGGTGTGCTTTGGGGAAGTGGGGGGAATAGAAGGGAGAGGATGTAACCCTCCTCTTGGTACTTCTTGAAGCCCATGTGTGATCTGTGTCAGGTTGGTTTTTGCATATTTAGAGGCTCTGATCTAATAGCAAGGTACCACTTGGGGCTGTGACATTGTGCTTCAGGACTTGTGTTCCTGAATAGGGTGGTAGAATGTGTAGAGGTTACTGGGAGAGGGCGGTGTACTTGCAGAAAGATGCTATGTTTTGCACTTGTCCAGCCTAATGTGATGGAGGTGGAGAGGAGGTGAGAAGTAGGGGTGGTGAAAGGAACTGTGTGATGGCTCAGATGAGAGAATTCGTTTGCATACAAATGGTGTGCATCACTTTCAGATCCCACTCTAGCTTTGAAGCTCAAGTGGCAACTGTTAGTGTTTGGACATTCCCTAGGCTGAGGGATTGCATTTTACTTTATAATCACAGAACCACAGGAAACAGGACAAGCAGGAGCTTTAGTCACCTGATCTGTTCCCTTTTCTCAGAGAAGGCTTAACTACAGCAAAACCACTCTCGACTGATGTTTGCCCAGTTTTCTGTTAAAAGCAGCAGAAAAAATATTTTTAGGCCTTAGATGTCCTATCATTAGCAGTGTTTTCCCAATGTTCAGCCTAATATCCAGTTGGTTTTTTTGCAGCCATTGCATTGTATCATTTCTTATGTATCTATTCTTCATCTAGAGAACAGATTATTTATTTTGTCCTTGCTACAACTTCCAGTTATTTGGACTACCGCAACCTGCAATTCTTTGCTTCCAGATGTAATAACCCAACTCTTTCTGTCTTTTGCCAAAAGTTGTGGTTTTTTAGAACATATGATTCTTTTTGTTTTCCTCTGTTCCTCAGTTGTCCATCTTCCTCAAAGTAGACCTAGCAGTGCAGTTGAAGCCTTTCTAGTAGTAAGCAGAAAACAAACTAGTTTGCAGACCAGTACTTCTCATATTGTCATGGGATAGGATAACTGTTTGTTTCAAAACAGCATGAAATGTTAACTATGTGAATGTATGAACCAATATAAATTTTAGTCTTTTCTGAAGAACCACTGTCTACTCATTTGTTTTTCATCCTCTCTGTAGTTTGACTGTGGAATCATGTCTTTAAACTTTCTGAATTGTATACTTTTTAGACTGTTTCTCCAAATTCTCAAACTTATTTTGAATTCTCATCCTATCCTCCAGCAGAGTTACAACAAATCATGCCATTTGCAGTGTTACTCTATCAGATTAGTCATTAAAGAAAATATCAGATAGTATACAGTCCAGGAACGCCCATTGATACCTTTACCATTTTTACAATGAATAACTTTCTGAATATAGTTTTCCACCTGATATATAGTAGCATCTTCTGAACATATGCTTCCTTTCCAGTGAAACACAGCCAGAGTCCTTACTAAGTAAAAATAATGTATGATGTGTCCCTGAACACAAGTCCAGTTTCTCTGCTGTCAAGACAAAAAAATCACTTTGATGTAATTCCTTCATAACAGTGCCAAATTAGCCAAATCATCTCCTTGTTTTCTTCTGGGAAATTGTGTATATGTATTTATAAATATAAATGTTCTTCCAGTATTTTTTCTGTTTGTTGGTATTAAGCTGACCTCTAGTTTCTTAGTTTTTCTTTTTCTGCCTCTTAAACATCACAAGACTTCTTTTATTCTTGCAGAACCTTACCCAATGTCCATAAAATGACAGGGAGAACTCTGGGATTATGTAGTTCCTTTTTCGCAGTATTCTTAAATCAGTGTTATCAGGCCTAAGCATTTACCTCATTTGGGTATTCTCTAATTGAGACAACAGTTCTCATTGCTTCTTTTTCATTATGTTTGCTGCCTAAATGCAGTTGGCCTTTTTATAGAAGAATTTTACTTAAATGCCTTTAAATATATGACATCATCTATTAGCATTGCTTGTTCTTAATAACAGACCAACGTCTTGTGCAAATTTAATATGTTTTTGTGTTTACAGAATGACTGTTGCTCCTGATGTCATTGTTGGTTGCATCTCACCTATGCTTGTCTATCCTAGTTTCATCCCTGCTTGCTCATACCTCGTCTCTTACACTGATTCAGAAAAATCCCTCTTATTTTTGGTCTTTCTGCCTGACTTGCAAGTGTTTACAGTCAGTGGAGAACTCTCAATTGTGCTAGCTGGTGTATTTTTGTCTGTCTTATCCTTCTGTTGCATTGGTGTAGTTTTTTGCAAATACCCTTATTACCTTTCCCTTTTTTTTCAGTAGATTTAACTTCCCACATGATCTTACAGAATGATGTTCTGTATCTCGTGAAACCTCTCTTCCCTACATACTTTGAAGAATTATCCTGTCCTTATTCTTTCCTTTGTAAAGCATATTGTACTCTCTCATGTTTTCACTGCTTCCATATACAGGGAATTCACAACCACTTTTTTGATCTCTAGTGGAAGGTGTTCCTGCCCAGGGAACTAGATGATCTTTAAGGTCCCTTCCAATCCAAACTATTCTAGGATTCTGTAATCTTTTTTACTCTGTTGTTTGTACTCATGTCTAGAAGGTCATCTCTAGCTGTTGCTTATACATTAAAAATTGTCAGCAAAATGCTACATGCATATTTGTATTCCTTTGCCAACATATGTTTTTGTAGTTGGAATATTCCATTTTCTTCAATCCTCTTTCTTAATGATCCCTCACGTATATCTACTTGGTGGAAGCCAATCAGACCCATGAATGTAAATCTGTGTCTTTCTTGGAGGGGAGGTAGAGTGGTGAAATTAGTTTTCTTTATATTGTTTATGCATATAAAATGGTTCGTGCTTATAAAATGGTAGTCGCTTCCACAGTCAAGGTGAAGATAAAGCAGTTTTGTGCTATTCTTTCACTGTATTCATAGAACATGAATGAAGAGACTGTTAAACATTTTTACAGATTTGTACATAATTACTATTTAGTTTTCATATTTTGAAAAGCAGGTATCTAATTTAGAAATCTGATTTGCTTAAAGAAATTAAGGCTTAACCAATGGAAGTATTCAGTACTAATGAAATGTAGAGTCTGTATATAACTGTATTGCTACTACTAATACTAATGTGATGTTTTCTGAGTTATCGCATTGATCTTCCACACATATGTGAATAAAACAAATTATAAGACCTCTGTTATGTTAGCCCATAAAACTAGAAAATGTTACTCTATGTATGTATCACATTTGCATCTGGAAGATTATGAGGGTGCTTTCATTGCCTAGTTTTATATTTTTAGAGGGTATTTTATTCAGGTTTTTTTTTTAGAGAACGTGCTTTCAGTGATAGCTGGGCGTATATGTGAATGCAATCCCATGATTTCATATTTAAAAAGAACAACTACTGGATTTAACTGATGTTTAATTGAGAGGATTCATTAAACACTTGACTATTGCTAACATGTAGAATATCTTCCTTGGATACAAGTTTTTAAAATACATAATCTTTTCAAGTTATAAAATATGAATCTCCCACAGAATTCAATGTGTAATCAACAGTTTCCTGCCTTTCCAAAGAGCAGTCTAACTACTATCCAAGCTGTTTTTAAAAGAAAATGTAGTTTGTTTGGATTTTTTAAACCTGCAATCCTAAATGAGTATTTGAATACCTGAAAACTTTTTATTACATTATTATTAAATTAAAGCTATGGTCTTGAGAGTAGATAAATTGTTAGTTTTAATTCTATTAGTAATCATAACAAAAGATAAAACTTGTGTATTTCATCAACTGCTACACACATTTTTCAGTTTGAAAATGTAGGCTTTTTATAAATCAGTACTTGATAATTACTTATTTAGGAGGATAATGCAGGCAATTTAGGCTTTGAAAATATGCCTTTATGAGCATTTTTGTGTTAGCTGATTAAAGAGTAATGTCATAGGTAATAATTTCTTTGTACTTAGACACACCAATCCTCTAAACCTGAATGCTCTGAAGATAGCTTGCCTCTCTACACAGTGAATAGTCACACTGATTTCAAGCAGGCCATACGTCTGCTCTTAACTTCATAGCAAAAAACTGCCTTTGCCTTCTTCCCCCACTCTTATCCTCATCTTGAATTAACCTACGTCTTGGTTCCCAAGTTTAAGCATGATCTGGACGTCTGTTTTCAGTTTCAAAACCAATGATGATAAAAAAGATAAGGTTCCACATTTCTAAAGAGTGTTTATAGCATAAAAATTTATTTAGGATTTTTATGACCAATTCCTCTAAAAATATATATATTTTCAAACCAGTTTGCACTCCATCTTCTCTTCTTAAATAAGTTCATTGGGAAGTAGTTGTAAAAATCTTGTCTGTCAGTGTTTCCTTGTGGATTTATCATGCCAAGTAGTTGCGGTATCAAAATGTCCATAAATCAGTAATCATATTAGTTTGCAGTTAATGGAAATTCCATTATTATTGGTAATTTCTGTAAAATGATAGTCTACTATATTAGGTAAAATTTTCAGAACCTCTAAATAGTAAAATATGTTTGTACTTGCTGCAACTATTAGGGCGATAGATGCCATTCACTGTAGTCAGTTTGTGAAGAAAATGTGTTGCTCTATGACAGTAAAGCACTGAGTTTAAAAACAAGTCTGCATGTGCTCCTTTCAGTGTTCAAGAGCACATGTTCTTTTATACCCCTTCACACATTATATTATTATGCATGCCCTTCTTCAAAAAATTCAATAAATAATTAAATACTATTTTAACACTGTTTAACTGCAGACATAACAAATATTCTTTGTTTCTCAAAAATGGCTGGAGAGAGTAGCGCGATATTGTATATAAAGCAAGAATCCTGTAGCACCACCTGCTGGCATTGAGTTGAAAACTGATCTTGGGACTGACTCCAAAGCACTGCCTAGTAAAATATTTTGAATATTTATATTTGCATGTGTGGTGAAAAAAATATTTCATTTGTAGTATAATTTTTATCCTTTTAATGAAAATTTGAAGTGATAACATGTGATGTGAATCTAAGGTTAACATATGAACTGAAATTGAAACAGGGCAAGAGCGTTTTGTTAAGTATAGCTATAAAAAGAAGTGGAATACTTCTTTCTGTTTTATATAGCTTTAGTAAGCACAATATTTTTTCCTATTCCTGTTATAAGTAAAACTCAGTAAAATTTGTTTCATAGAGAAGATCCACAAGGCTTCAAAAAGTATCCTTAACGTGACTTGAAAAGGGCAGCAAACATTAAATATTCCTCTGCCTAACGTTTATTGCATTGTCTGATGTTAGTCTTGAAAGCCTCATGAAAGCTTAATGGACAGAAGACCTGATACTGTAACTGGTCTTACAATTCCCAGTATCTTCACAGGATATCATTGTAGCCAGTGCAGCAAGTACTGGGAGTATCTGCATGAATTTAGAACAAAGCCTTAAATTATGCAGCCACAAAAGGTCACTGTTGTTTCTTTTTTTAACTCTAACACATTGATAACTCAAAGAAGTTGAGGCCTGATTCCTCTAAGTACACTTTAAATCCCATTTAAATGAAGGTTCCAGCCACCAAATATTTAAACAGGAAAAAAAAATATGACAGGTGGATGAATTCTGGTATATCTGGAAATCTGCAATGATGCTGCATGAGCAATATAATTTTGCATTTATATAATGGGAAGAAAGTCATGTCATAGATGGGAGGACAAGGCCTTCACCAAGAAGAACTGGCAATAGCATTTCAGTAGGCAGAGTGATTTGGTATTGATGAGTGTACAAGTTTGTATGGTACAAATATTTGTTTTGGCTAAAAGTAGTGTGTCCTACGGTGTTAAGTGCAGTATCTGTATCCTCCTTGTTTGCAACTGGGTAAGAGAGATTGTGTTTCAGGGTTTGCCAGTCAAGAGTAAGTAATCACAAGTAACAGGGCAGTGTTTGAGGCACAATCCAGACAAAAGTGAAGGCAGTGTGTATTTTCAGACTGAGAGCCAAGAAAGAGATTGGATGCTGCCTTTTTTTGGTAGTACCAGCCTCAGGTGTTACTAAAACTGTATGCATTAAACGTTCCAGAAGGATAAGGATATTTAGTGCTTCATGATATACTGCATCCTGAGTTGCAGGAAAAACAATGCTGTATTTACAACTTGTAACTAGAAGTTGATGTAGTAAAAAAGAATTATATTCATTTCATAAATGAATACAATATGTACAGTATGCATAGTGGTGGGATCATGTACTAATATGCCACATTTATTTATCTTGTTTGGTTGCCGGGAAAAATAACCATGCAGTTCAAAGTCTATACCAGGTAAGACAGAACAGAGTAATGCAGAAGATATAATAATTTATTGTTTAGAATAAAATTGTCAACTGAAATATTTTAGAACTTATTTGGTCAGTATGATAATCCTGACTCAGGTAGGAAATTATTTTGTAAGTATTTCTGAATCTAAATTCTATTTACACTAGCACCACAGCAATAAGCATTACTCCACTGAGTGCAAGAATGCTATATGTGATTAGAATTATGGCCTGCTTCACTGAAAAAGTACTTAAAAAGTATTAAAAAGTCAGCTCATTTATGTCTACTCTGCAGTTGATGGTGTATGCCATTGGTATTCCCTGTTACATCGGTATATAAAGCTTGTAAGCATCTATCTAGTGCAATTCACTACTGGTGCATTGCCTTGAAATAAACTTTACAAAAGCAATCGAATAGCTAAAGCACAGGCTTTTATACATGTTGTTTTGGAGCAGTATTATTTTGCAGTGATACTTTTTTCTTATTTTAAACAACTATAAATTATTTTAATGTAGCATTTTAATAGGAAAAAAATCAAAAACTGCTGAACTGAGCTGAATTCTCACATGAAACCTTTCATCATAGATTGTTTTCTGCTTAAGGTGTGCAACACTATCTGAGTTTCAACTAGTGGTCAGTTTCAGCATGTTGTAAAATGTCTTATAACAATTCTGCAGTAAGTACTACTTCTGGCTGAAATAATTCCTTGATGTTTCTTTTCCTTTTCTGTTGAGGTGTGTTGGGTTTTTTTCCTGGACTCACTAGGTAATGTTATATCTATAAGCCCTGAGAGAGAAATGTGAAGGAAATACATTGGGGTTTTTTAGCATAAACAAAAAAAGCCCCTTCACAAGGTGTTTTAGAATGTTCTTAGACAAAAATGACAGTGTTTTAAAACTTCAAAGCTGGTATTTAAGTAGCAGTTTATGAAGTCGGGATGGTTCAAGTATTAGCATACAGCGACCCTGAATATTCACCTGCAGATACTTTCCACAGGCTTCAAAAAGGTCTGTGTCCAGTGGGAGGAGTCCTGCTGAATGACTTCCAGGACTTCTCACAGATGTATCCCCAGTAAGAGTGAACTTGTTCCAGACAGATTCGTGGTGCACATGGTATAGGAATTAAGAGGTTGGGGATTATTGACTTTTGGCTTCTGAATTGTAGTATCAAAATCACGAAGGCCTACTAAATCTTTTTATTTGGAAACATACTAAGCCCATTCTCTTGACACGATGTGTATGAAAACTCTTGTATTAGTACTAGGTAAATGTTAGTCACTTGTTGCACAGTGTGACTGTGGGAAGGAGTATAGTAAACCTTCCTTATCTTACATTTGCTGAAATGAATTCTACAAGATAAATATAATTTCTTTTTCTTTACTGAACAATGTAATGGTGCTATAGCATCTTCTGTGTTTTGTGTTTTTATATTTTACTTCAGGATAGAATAATATGTTGCTCAAAGACATTATACCTTTTTCAAAAAAAACATATGTTTGAAGTGTTTTTTGCTAAAACAAAACTTGCATCTAGGCATAAGGTTGTATTTTTGTTGTAAAAGAAGTCTGAGCAGATGGGGAGTCGTTTGAAGGAATTAGAGGAAATGCTGATGGAATGTCATGTGAAGAACTGGACAGCAATAAGAAGTTTACATTGTGACACAAAAATGCAGATTTCTGAAGGAGAGATAGCATTAGTTGAATATAGTTTTAGGATGTGTGATATCATTTTGGTAAAATCTCAGATACATCAAGGAACTAGCCTTTCTCTGCCAGTGAAATACATTTTTAACTAGTTGACTGTTACTTAAATGTTCACTGTGTGTCAACTATAAATAATGTTACTATACAGAGTTTATATAATATTTGACACTCCTCATTTTGATGCAATTTAAACTTGCTATATAATCAACATAGAAGCCTAGCAGCAAATTAGTTTTCTTGATGTGGTTGCGTTTTGCTGAAAGTGCTTTTGACCAAATGTCATATATTCTGTAAGCACATTTGTACTTTTGAAATTGATTTAAAATCTTTTATTGTTTTCCTCATTTTTTATCATATGAAGCAGCTTAAAAATTGTGAAATTTATAAATTTACTTTTATTACATATAGAATTTTGCTTGATTGATGTATCCTTCTCAGAAAGTACTCAATTGCTTGTTTTCAGAAGAAGTAAAAAAGATAGTTAGATTAACTGGTACTTAATTTAATTCAGATTTTATATTGACATAAAATCACGTAATTAATTTGGCATTTAAAAATGCCATACAGCCTCTGCAGTTATAGAATAATAATTTAGAAAAGACTATTTGGCAGTCTGTGACTTATCAGAATTTACTGTCTTCTCAGCATAAAACATAAAAAGGAGCATACTCAAATATTTTATATTTTAATGTATTGCATAATATTATCTCACCCAGAAACAGTAGGAAGAGTATCTCATATTTCACTTTGAATTAAGTTTTTCACTCAAACTCTGGTTTGATTTCTTTTAGGGAGATAATTTTCTTTAAATGAGCTCCAATGTTTGGCTCAGATCTTACAGCTTAGGGCTGAAAGTATAGAAAGTGGTCATTTTAGGAATTTACTGATGGTTTTTAAATGTCGTGATCCTGGTTTGTTTCATAACATCACTGAAGCTGAAAAAATAGTGGAGAAAGACCCAGCAACAAAAACAGATTTCTTGTTATCCAGTGAGGTGTATCATCTTCTAGATGTCATTAAACTAGAAGAAAGTCTCAACTTTGCTGCAATCCTGTTGTTCCTTTTTTAAACATGATTTTCAAACCCTTACATTTTTTCACTGAAATATCACCATAAGCTGACATATCATATATTCTTCTTTTATGTTCTGAAGTTTGAATTTTATGATTTAAAATAGACTTTATTCACTTAAAGTGGATGACATTTTCTGCTATTTTCTAGGGGAAAACAGCTTTGCAGAAAATATTTATTGAATATATAGGAGCAAAATATTGAATGGTTACTGTAAAGGCAGAGGATTCTGTCCATTACTGAAAAATAATTTTACATAAAACTCCTGTGACTTAAATTATTGACAGCATTTTGCAATGTGAATATGGCATTAAGATTCTTATGGCATTCAACCTCAAGTAGAAATCCAGCAATGGAATAGACTAAGGATATTATTATATACTATGCTGAGAAAAGGACATCTGTAAAACTGTTGTGTCTTGGTGGTTAGTGCTAGGATTTGAACTATCTTTAATCTCATTCGACTTGTTCATCTTCCTTAAGGATCTCCATAAAGATCACTGAGTATTCTTTTCAGTCCTTAGTTAGGGTTTGCATCAGTGGTCGTAAACCTGCTTAGCGGACAAAGACTCTTTTCACTTTGAAGTCACTTCCCCAGCTTTTCAAAAGGTCTGCAAGCCGGTTCCCCTAAAACAATTTAGAAAAGTTTGAAGTGGTGCCCCTTAAACCAGCAACAAAATAAAATTTTCTCTTTGCATTATTGAAAACCATGACAATCTTCTGAAGCAATAACAGTTTAAAAGCTTTTAAAGAAATCTGTTCTGCTCTATGACCAGCTTTTAAGTTGACCCCATTATTTGGAAAATCGGAGACTTGGAAACCCCTAAATACTTGACATTCTTATCAAAGGAGTTAGCCTGACTTTTCACAGGACTCCTCTTTTACAGTATTTATTCAAGTCCTAATTTCTTTAAAGATACTATTATTCTATTTCTTTTTTTAATTAAAATGTTTCTTTAGAACAAATGTAATTCAGTAAATAATTGATATAGTTTTTGAAACACTGATCCTGCCACCTGTAGATTTATACTCTATTAATGTTTGAAGTCAAGTCCAAATTCTAAAGAGACTCTGAATATTACTTACATAATTTTACTTTTCTGTGAACACTGATAAACATATACATGTTCGGTCTCTACTTCAGGTTTTAAGGATCTTTCCTTCTACACTTCATGTGTATGGTTAATGACAGTCTAACGTCAGTAAAGCCTACAGTAATGTAGTTGCATAAGTAATAAGTTTACTATAAGGCCTTTTTTTATCTGCACCTCCTATTAAGTCATTTAGACATTGTTTCTTTAAAGTCCTTCTGACTTCAACATCTTATATTCATTACCTCCACTACAACATTGTACATTTAAAACCTATCTGATTTCAGAAGCCTCATTAACGTGTGTAGTATATAATTAGATGAATTCCTTGCTGATTTATGTGAGTATATGTTAAGTGAAATTTCTGAAAGAAAATAAAGCAATAAAACCAAAATGCTAGAATTTTGCAAACGTAGGCAGCTCATTTAAAAGAAAACAAACAAACAACAAGTGAACAAAGCTGCCTCCTTTTTTATGACTTGGAGACAACAGGGAGGAAGAATTGGGTCATGGTTACTGGATAAGACAACTTTTATGTTTGCTGTTACATTTGCC
Source organism: Piaya cayana (assembly GCA_013389865.1). Classification (NCBI taxonomy): domain Eukaryota; kingdom Metazoa; phylum Chordata; class Aves; order Cuculiformes; family Coccyzidae; genus Piaya; species Piaya cayana. The sequence goes on from WAAB01019174.1 coordinate 232,022, forward strand.
CCTAAAACTGCAAATCTGTGGCTTGCCTACACAATGTTCATTTACGAATCTCCTAAGGTGCCTTGCCCCATGTTTAGGTGAGGAGAGTTCAGTAGGGCAAACTTTCTCTAAAAGCATTCATAGGATCAGCCACCTGAGAAAGACATAGAGGTCATTAAGTCTACCCTTATGCTTCTAATTTGTTGGGAGTCTTGCCTTTGCTTCTCACTGTCTGCCATACTTCCTGGGTTTGAGTGTGTTTGCCAAGCATTATACAAAACAAAAGCCATAGCTTTTAATGATTATTTATTAAGAGATTAGGGACAATTCAGCAAGTTGCTCCAAAGCATTTTCAGTTTTAAAATGCTGGTAACATACATGCATATATCTGTGTGTATATATATATATATATCTAAGAAGAAACAGATTTATTTACTTTCCAGGGTTTTGTATTGTGAATATGAATTACAGATTAGAATAATAATTGTGGAATAAATCAGATTTTCAAAGGTCAAAATCCTTAATGTGATACTTTGTCATAGATTATGATCTTTTCTAAAAAGCCATTTCAATGTGGCAGCTATGTGGACACTCTGGGAAGGGTTGCAAATGGTCTAAGTTAAAATGTCAAATATGGAGAGTAAGCTAAGCTTTTATTAATTTATGCAAGACCAAATCTAAATTTCTTTTCCACAGAAGTATCTCAATGTACATGTGCAGGGGCACATGTTAATTACATGTTTAATGTATTTCCATAATTTCTAGTGAGAACCAGTGCTTTGTAAAATGCTATGAATGAGCTAATTATGTGGTAATACATGAATAGCATGTGATTTCCATGAAATGCTTGCACCATTAAAAATAGGATGATGCAGTGTATGACCTCTGAGTGAAGTTATTAAACTATTTAAAGAGCTTTATAGCATTTTCTTACTCTTTCTGTGTGTTGACCTGGAGAATAATTTTTTTCCTTCAAATGTGTCAGTTGTAAAATTTCTTCTTCTTTATTGTAGCCAGATATGTTTGATGTCAAATTGAATCTCAAACCAATATGATTTTATTTGTTATTGTTTCAGAGAAATGTCTAATAGGGGTTCAGGTGTCTCAATTTTGCAGACTCATCTGAAATTCATACTGATTACGGTTCCAGCTCCACATCTTACAAGGAACTAGACATAAGGCTGAGGTTTCAGCACCGTTACTAGGTTTAAAAAAATAACAGTTTATATTGCTTCATCTTTGGGCACTGTAGATTTCTCAGTACTTGTTCATAATGGCACTTGCATTTAGTTATGCCTGTCATAAGAAAAGTTAGTAATGGACTTCAGTCTCTTCCTCCATAACAAAAAACAAACAAACAAACAAACAAAAAACCAGAGAGGGGAGACAGATGAAGGGGAAAATGCAAATCTGTGTGCTCCAGCTTCTGTTTGGTTTTACTACTCACCTGAGTTATATTCATGCGTATTAGTAAATGTGATGTCAGAATTTCTGTCGCATACTGCTGCTGTACTACATAGATATGAGTTCAGAACAGTCATATGGAAACAGTAGCATGGAAGTGATTTGTAAGGAACATGAACTCAAAGAGCAAGGAAGCTAAAGATGCTTCAGTGATTGAAAACAGTTATTTTAGAAATAGATTGTAACCAAAGGTTGCTTTTATTGTTTTTTCATTGGAGGTGATTTTGCAACTCCTCGAGCTATTTTGACAGGACATGACTATGAGATCACCTGTGCTACCATTTGTGCTGAACTTGGCCTGGTAATAAGTGGTTCAAAAGGTAAGGTACCTGTTCTCATTTCTTTCTGTTCATGAAGCTGTAATCCTACTGCAAAAAGAAATATATTTTTCAGGTGTCAGAATTTATTAACTTAATGGTGGTTTCATTTTTAACCTTATGCTATGGAATTTGAAACCTCTTTTAAAGCACGTTAAAACTGAGGATTATTCACACATCTACTAGAAGAGACAACCATGTTAGTTTCCCTATTATAACTATATTAAAAAGCAAATACTTAGGGGATCATCTGTGGGTTAAAATCTTGATATGAGAATATACACTTTTAAGTACCTACATATGTAAATTCATAAACACCTCTGTGTCTCTTTGTATTTTGAAAATCTTGGTTTAGGATTCAGTATGTTTATTTTTGTGCTCTCAAAATTAGCTACTACCAGTTTTAAAGAAAATCAACAAAGGACATTTTTCTAGGTCTCTAACTAGTTTTGATAGGTGCCCTAACATACCTCAGTGCAAAGCTTTTAAGAGATAAGCTGTTCATTTACCTCTCTGGCATTCTTAAAGTCATAGGCTGTCCACTTAAACATAGTTAAAATCAGTATAATGTACTGTAAAAGTGATTACCCAAGTAGAAGTCATTACTTTTTATTTGATATATGATGTCTTTAAATGAGCATGTAAATCAGTAACTGAAGATTTTATTTTGTCTCTTTAGAAGGACCATGTCTCATACATTCTATGAATGGAGATCTACTGAGGACATTAGAAGGTCCTGAAACATTAAAAGGTCCTGAAAACTGCCTGAGACCAAAACTTATTCAAGCTTCAAGAGAAGGCCACTGTGTCATATATTATGAAAGTGGCTTCTTCTGTGTATTCAGTGTGAATGGGAGGCTTCAAGCCACTATGGAGACAGATGACAAGATAAAGGTGAGTGAACCTATGTGTGTGCTAAGGACTGTTAGTTCCATTATCAGGAAAAGCTATCAATGGTGAGATTGTATAGCCAGGCCGTAGAAACATATGGTACTAGACTATAATAGAAGCATTCTGAAGAAAATGTAGTTGAGGAAACCATGTGCTCTTAATAGTACTGTTTTCAGTTTTGAAATAACTCTGTTCATATAGCAATGAAAACCCTGTAGGCATTTCCTTGAACTGAGGAATACAGATATTAATAATTTCTGACCAAGAGAAGGGGGACTACTACTTTACTTCTGAGTCTGATGGCAGGAGATCATTGGACATGCTGGTTTGGATGTTGGCTTTCCCTTTTTTTGGCATCCCTGACTACATTCTTTCATTGTAGCTTGAGATGGCGTGTGTTGTGCTGAGCTTCAGGAAGTTTATAGGCATGTGTCTATATATTTCAACTTGTTAGCCCTCTAGCATTTGCTGAGAAGGCAGCTAGGTTCCACAGCTGTAGTTGCAAGAGACATGGAACAAGTCCAAAACTATACAGGAGGCATTTTAAGCTTATAATTTCATGGAAATAATTTTATAATACAAAATGCAGTTCTTTTGACAGTTCCTATGAAATAGTACCTATGAAGCAGAGCAGAACCTGCCAGCTATACTGCAGTGAAGCAGAAATGTCAAAAGAATGCTTTTCTTGAATTAAAAATATTTCCACTTTTTCCGTCAATGAAAAAGAAAGGAAAGGGGGAAAAATGAACAAGCATTACTGAATCTGCTTAGAAAGTTACAGATGCAGCAGAGACACAAAGCAAGATCACATTGCTGGATCAGCATTCAGGCTGCCAGAGTAATCTGAAGTTATGGTCTGTGCCACTAGTCATGGTCTGCGAGAGACAGAATCACAGGATGCTTGAGGTTGGAAGCAACCTCTGAAAATCATCTGGTCCATGCATCATCTGGTCAAGCATCCTGTTTGAACAGGGCCATCTAAAGCCAAGTGCCTGGGACTAGCCCGTGTCTAGATGGCTTTTGAGTATCTCCAAGGATGGAGATTCTGCAACCTCTCTGGACAACCTTTGTCAGTGTTCTCTGATCCTCACAGTAAAGAAGTGCTTCCTATATAAAAACCGTTTACCTGTTTCATATCAATAAGAGGAGACGTTTACCGCTGTAAACATATTGCAATGCTAAATCTCCAAGCTGACTTTCATTGTCTGATGGAAGAGCCCAGCAACTCAGCTGCTGATATTTCCAGTGTTCTTTTTAGCTGAAAATTATTACAAGTTTCTCTTTTATTCAAATCAGGTATTTCAGGAAAAAAGAAAAAAACCTCTCTGCTCTCATATTTGTTTTACAGAATTATTGAAATTCATTCAGATGTTGTGCAAAATTGTAAACACTTTAAATTTACACCCAGTCTTCTCTTTATTAATATTAATTTTTTGGATAGAAGAATGTGTCAATATATTTGAAAGGCTTTTGATCTCCATTATTTCCATTTTATGACTTACATAGAACACTGAATGCTCCATTACTGCTGAAGTCTCCAGTGTAGTTCAGTGTATTCCACTTAAAACCTTCTATAATTCTGTTGTGCACTACACTCCATTAATCCAGCATCCCTTTGTTATCAAAATATCAGATGTGGTGGTGGTGGAATATGCAGAAATAACTTTCTCTGTAGGTCTCTTTTCCATAGTGAGAGTGTTGTTGGCAGGGATGAAAGGGCATTCAATCTTTGGATGCTGTAGCAGCCACAAGTGTGGATTTTAGTCTGGGGAGATGAAGTAGGAATGTGTATGTTTCTGTCTCAAGCCATTTTTCCAAATTAATGTAGATTCTTGCTTCAATTTTTGATCTTTGTTCAATTCTCTGAAATTGTAACTTTGTCCTTGTACAAATGGGTTTGAGATATTCAGCCTACCCTTCATCCCAGTTCTTTACTTAAAGCAAATACATATCACAGTGTTTTCTCTTTTTGCAATAATAATGTTGATAATCTGTCACTTTCAGTTGTGATTATGTTGTCAGCTAGGCCAGCAAATCTGTAAAATATCTAGAAATCCCTTGCTGGCTAAAACAATTTCTGTAATGTTTCAGTCAGTACCCACAGCTTTTGGAATGTTGCTGTAGGCAATGGAAGTTCCTCTCTCTATGGGCCAGAATTACATATGTACAGGGGTTTGGGTTTTGTTTTGTTTTATTTTCATTCTCTCCCAGTGGTCCCAGTTGGGCTTTATGCTTAAACAACCTACAGTGTCTATCCCAATGCTTCTGCACTATATCATGTTAGAAAGCAAGTGGCAACTGCATGATTAAAGTAGGGGTATTTAGAATGAATAGTACCTACCCCTGGGCTGTGCTGACAAACACTTTTTATTGGTTTTTGCTCAAGGAGGATAGAAAAGGGAAGGGTCATAAGCGTGAATCTGTAGTGTAGAATTCTAGTGTCTATTTTCCTGTGCTCTCAAGTGTTGAATCTGTAATCTAACACTCTAGTTTATATTTTCATAGTTCAATACGGACCAGTATTTCAGAACCTTATTCACAAAACCAGCAGTTTGTAATAGTGATATTTGAAAAAACATTCTGATTCTTGTATTCTTGTGGTAGAAAACTGCTAGAAAAATTTCAGACGCTCTGGGGAACTTCAAAATCTAATCAACACCTTCCACCTGTTTTTGTTTTAAATATGGTACTGCTCAGTGGAGCTTAGGCATATCGCAGTACATCTACCATGTAATGTTTAGATATCTTAATGAATAACTTAACTCTAAATAGTCTACTTGTTCTGAGAAGTAAAGTTATTTTACCCTAAACAAAGACTGTATGCTGTTTCACCCAGAGGAACCAATTTATTTTCCTTTCCTGAGTCTGTTTTGAAATGTGGAAGTGCCCACAAGACTCCTACTGCTGTAAGCCAGGGCTGTCACAGTGTCAGCTCTGCCTTTTTTTACAAAGCACTGCCTTTCAAAAATCTGATATGTTAAAAGAGATTTGTGCAAAGTTTTGAGACTTTCCAAGGAAATACAAGTCAGAAATGCAGCTTTTAGACCATTGCTGGAATTGTGCGCTTTGGGGATTTTTTGAGAGTCTGAAGCTCATGTTGTGAGAAAGAGATTAGCCGCAGAGTTGTTTCAGTTTCATACCTACCAGAATCATAGATAAACTACTCTGGGGAAAGCAGAACAGTAAAATTGATTGATGTCATCTTCTATACCAGTTGGAGTACTTGGGAGTAAAAGCATCTTTTCGTTTGTTAGATCTTGAAAGGCGTTTCATGAAACTGAAATGTTGACAGGGTGACCTTTTTCTTCCATTAATTCCTTCATTCACATATATTTATATAGACAAGTAGCTTAGAAATATATTAATAAACAATAAAAATAAATAAATCAACATCTTGTCTTCATGAGAAGCCAATGACATAGTAAAATTGCATAGGTATTAGTAAGGGTTCAAAGCCTATACTTTATTTAATCAAAAGATCACAAAACCCACTGCATTTTGCAGGTAGTGGAAGAGTTAAAGATGAATGGCTTTAATTTGCCTTTTAATATAGCATTTCTTCAGTAAAAGCCTCAAGTATAAAATTCAAGTGAACCATGACCATAAGGTTAATGGATTTTCATCAGCTGAGTTTTATAAGTGTAGCAAATAATTATTTGTCACGGTCTTCATTGCAATTTGAAAAATACCCTTAGGAGACTGCCATTGCTGTAGAGAAGAAACCCACCTCATATTGATTTTTTTTCTTCTAATGAATAATCTTTTTAATAATTGTGTGTGATATGTTAGATCTCATGATCATTTCAGTGCATGCAAATTCTAGATAATTTTTACGGTCTTATCTCAGTTTGTTTTTTACCCCTTTCTTACTGAGTTACTGTGTGCTTCTAAGAGAGTTTATAAATGAGTTTTCAAGCTCCTTGGGGCTGTGCTTTGGCAGATGCTTAGGATATTTTGGTAGAATAGTAGAAACATTCACAGAAGCAATTTATGTTTGGAACATATGTTTTTTTTGAGAAGAGAAGCTTCAGCACAGAATACTCAACACTAACCCTGGTTAGTATTCAATTTTCCATTCTTAGTTATCATTAGTAATATCTCCACATATTCTGCTTTATTGTGGCTAAATTTTCATGTACATACTGTCATCTTAATTCAAAACAGCTGGAAGAGGGTTATCATCTTTTTTTCAATGTTAATTTTGTTTACAGTATATGTTTATATTTCAGTTATATTCATTTTTAAGGTTATTGTGTGAAATAAAATTTTAACAGTGTGATTCATTCTTATTACTTGGGAGCTGTTGTAGTCAACAGTCAAAATCTGTATTATAACGTAGAAACTCCATCTTAATGTAAGTGTTACACATCATATAATTCTTGAAGGATATATTTGGCATCATAGTAATAGAGTACAGCAATACAAAAATTAGAAACCTGCATTATGTCTGACTTCAATTATTGCTGTTTACAAAGCAGTATCATACGTACACTGTATATTTTGGTTTCTAGGCTTGTCAGCAATCTGTATAAGTACTTCAATGTTGCATGAATATAACATTTCTGTGTTTTAGTTTCTCTCATTTTTGTGGTGCATGCACTATATGTTCTGTGTATTGAAAGAACAACAACTTCCTTTTCTGAGGAATTTAAAATCATAGTATGTTGCAAGTTTTGCATATTGAAAAACTGTAGAAGCAGAGATCGCGAGTGCCAAAATATTTGCAGGCTTCAGCAGAGAGATAGACGTTTGTAAAATCCTGTCTTCAATTCTTTCTACTGTTTCTTAAATTTAAATCTTTGAGCTGGAATTGTGCTTGTCAATTATAATCTTGAGGCAATTTCCTTGCCTTCCAGTGACAAATGTTTTAGTCAAAGTGGATCAATCTATTTGTAGAACACGTCTGTCTGGAATTTAAAAGCCATTGCTCCGAATATCCTCCATTCTTACATCATTCTATTGAAAAGTTTTGTGGCTCCCTGCCTGGGGTCAAGAAGGTGAAATTTATCACCTATTAGTCCCGGGGTGAAGGTTGTGTATTTTTTAAAAAGCCGTCCAAATCCTAGCTGATTCACAAATCTCAGGTTAAATGCATTTAGTAGATAATGCTGAGCACCTGTGTTGTGTACTGAACAGCTGTAGCCCAGGGATGCAGAGTTTTCCCCTGCAACCAGTCATCCCCTACAGGGAGGTGCACAGAAATGCCATGGCAAGAAATGTGGTCAGGTGATTGTTGACGAGGAAGGGGAAGGACTCGTGGGGAAGCAGAGGACAAAGAAGAGCAGAATTGAGGACAGAATGAAAGAGACGTTTGCAAGAGTAACAAGAACAGAGAAGTAGAGATCAGAATGCAGAAAGTTGTCAGAGAGTAGGAGAAGACAAGATGAGGCAGAAAGGAGTGAAGGAAAAATAGGAATTGGAAGTAGGAGCAACGCAGTGAAGGATTAAGTAGGATGAGGAATTTAGTACTAGATAATAGTGCTTCATAGTGGTAAGGTTCCTTCTTTTCCTTTTGATAAGAGCAAATCTTCTAGCAAACAACTACTGAATTTTTTTCTCGGGCTTCTGTGTGCTCAAATGAAGAGGATGATAAGCTGCTTCAGTGCCAAGCATCACATACAAAAATGAACTTAGAGACCTGAGAGGGGAGAAAACAGAGGTCAATCTGGGAAGCAAAAGATGTGGAGATAATGGAGAGAGGCATGGAAACAGAAGAGAGCATAGGAAAAGGTTTGGGCTCACAGTAGTTATTAATACTGGTCCAAACTGTAATTTTAAGGGTCTTCTTTGATCTTGCTGGTATCATGTGCTGATGTCATTTGACATGACAGAATGCTTTCAACTGTTTGGTTTTGGTTTGGGGTTGGGGTTTTTTTGTTTGGTTTTTTTGTTTGTTTTTTGAGAAAACCCTATAAACCCTTCAGATTTCTCAGACAGTTGGAGAATGAAGCTATAAAATCAGCACCTGATACCCTCTGCTGCTTAAGTTTCTTTTCTACATGGCAGCAGGACATGGTCTTCCCTTCAGAAGTTTTTTGCTCTTCAGGGTTACTGTAGTAGTAATTGCTGAGACCTGTTTTGAAAAGATGTGCAAGAGCTGTGTACTGTGTACTGACAGAAGTCAGTAATGGAATCTTCATGGGGCTGGTGTTGCAAAGTAGATTTATTCAATTTGAAATCTTCACTGTGAAAACCAAAGATACCCCATCTTTCTCTGTCATCTGGATCTAAAATAAATATTTCCAATACAGGTTTGCCATCAGTCCCCATGATGCATGCAAAATCAGGATATAACCCAATTTAATTTGTCACAGGCAGTTTCAGGATGGATTATGAAAGAAACACAGTCTTTGTTATAAGGACTGGACCATTATCTTACTAATCCCAAGCAGGAATCTGAAAATACTGGTTTAAATATATTCTAGGAATTTGTATAACATTTCAGTTCCCTCTATCACTCAGCCTTTTGCCAGAGAGAAATGGAGAATAGCTTCTGCTAGGCTAGTATTAAAGACCCTTGGGGGAATGTCAGGTACTATGTTTTAATGCCAGTGCTGGATCCTGTAAATCTAGCTAATTAGAAGAGTAAATTTCTTTAGCTGACCACATATTAGATCTTTGGAATATGGAATAAATAACAGGTGATATGAAATTAATCACAGGTGAGGTAAAACTTAACTAGTGACATCTAATGTATTTTGAGAGATTTGTGCATAATAACATTAATTCTGTTGCTGGGTAGAATAACAGAACAATAATGTTGCTTCTCAAAAGCTTGTGTTGGTATCAAGTCTCCCTAGATGTTCACCTGTCAATATGAAATACCTTATGAAAGTAAAAGATGGGGAGTAAGAGAAACGCATATTTATGTGACAACTATCCCTGTGATTTCCCCTCAGGCAATTCAGCTGAGTCGAGATGGACAGTACCTGCTTACAGGTGGAGACAATGGAGTTGTCATGGTATGGCAGATGTGGGACCTCAAGCAGCTTTTTGCTTACCCAGGGTGCGATGCTGGAATCCGATCCATGGCCCTGTCGTATGACCAAAGGTTAGAGCAAAGTCTGGTCTTCAGAAGAATTTCAGGGAATATGTACTTGCAATTAAATTCCATTTTGTTTTTTTTTTCTGTGGGTCACAGATCTTGGTGATTGTATCTAGAATTCTGTGCTTCTATATGTTTCTAACATGTCTTATTTAGGGCAGGTAATCTTTTTCAGGATTTCAGCTCTTGGCAGAATGAAAAGAATTCAAAAAAAATCTTATTTTGGCAGACTTTCAGGATAGGTTGAGTTATTGGTCTGTGCCAGTGCACTGCATCACAGGGAGGTGGAAGGTTACGTATGTATTTTTCATGTTTCTTCTTTCCTTCCCGATACAAATTACATTCCTAATTCTGGAACTTTATGTTAAATATAGAACAGTTAGAATAGTTGCACAGTAAGATACCCTTCACACACCTATATTTTGCTAAAGCAAATATTAATTTTTGTTTGTAGAAAAGCTATTTGATCCATATAAAACATGACCCACCTTGATGGTTCTTTCTACAGAATGCAATCAGTTAATAATTTTACTGCATTTTACATTGCACTTTCCAATGCAACTGGACTTAGAAGTCCTTCTGTGTTTTTTTTTACTTAAAAAAGTATTTTTTGTTTATAAGGTGTTTACAGTTTCATTTGTACACTTTTAGCTCATGGGCTAAAAGTTTTGTTTGCTTTGGTATATTTGCTTATTAGAGTTCCTGCTTACTTTTCAAGCAGATTTAGCTCCTGAATCCATTAGGAATTGTCTACATTGTGTAGTAAAGCATATTGCTGAAACTCTCAGCGTTCCACTGACTGAAGCCCATACCAAAGTTTTAACATTTTTACCTGTACTATATTCCTAAAACTAATATAAAATGAACTTAAATCTAAGCCAGCAAAATCTGTGGGCTTCAAACATTCAAAAACAACTGCTTAAGCATAGATAGAGATTATAGGTATTCAGAAACAGTTCTCTGTTAGAAAGCCCCTGCTATTAAAAATATCTCAAAAGCTGGAGTTACAGCTGTTTAATTTTAGACCTCTGAAAAGTAGAGAATTTTACATTTAGAGAATCTTTAAACTGTAATTAATGGCATGTCAACATAATCTTCACATCAATAAACTGAAATTTGATATGGACATTATAATTTTATCCATGTGCTGAAGTTAGGAACCTATTCACTTTGGGTTTGGAGACGCAGAAACTCAGAAGATATTTACTCAAAGTACTTTACAGAGTAATTACTTAGTAATTACAGTAAATTACTCAGAGTAATTTATTTGGTATGCATGAAAATATGTGTTTGAGTGACAGTGTGTAAAACGACATTATAACCTAATGCAAGAACAATCAAAATGGTGCTCTTGAAATAAAATATTGTGATACTGCCAAAATGAGATGTTTTTATGATCTCATACTTAGTTTTTTGCAGCTTTTTACTCTGAATATTCTTTTTAATTCTGAGACTTTTTCACTAAAATGCCAGTTTTATACATCCTCATACTTCTGATTTTCATAAAACTTTAATATGAGACAGTGAAAACATGACATAGAATTTCTTGTTATTGTGTTCTATGTCAGGGTCATAGCTTTTCAAACAGATCTGAATTATTTCTAGTAGTAGTCCACAGGTAAAAAAAACGTGGAAAGAAAGAATGCCTCAGAGGGAAAGCACAGTGATCGCTTTCAGGAACTTCCAAAACAATCAAAGACTTCAGATTGCTTTCAAACCCCAACACTAACATTTACATCCAAAGTACTCTGCCCACATCCAGTTCTTTCATGTAGATCATGTGCTTAGATCATGCTCATCCATTTGAGTGAGGCAAAACTGAAGTGAATGCTTCTCCTTGCCTTCCTTCACTTTGCCACTTTACCATCAGAACAGTGATGCTGGTGAACAATTCTGTAGTCTAATTCACTAATTCACAATTGTATCTTCAGGACAAGCATACAGACTGTTGCATGGTGTTTTGTATGTTTTGTGATCCGTAAAACTGGCAGTGCTGGTGCAGATTTTATTCATGGAGTCATAAAATCATAGAATCATTACACTTGGAAAAGACCTGTAAGATCATGCAGTCTAACTGTCAGCCCAACACCACCATACCTACTAAACCATGTCCTGAAGCGCTACGTCTGCATGCTTTTTGAACACCTCCAGGGATGGAGACTCCACTACTTCCCTGGGCAGCTTCTTCCAATGTTTGACCTCACTTTCAGTAAGGAATTTTTTTTCTAATATCCAATCTAAACCTCCCATGGCGCAACTTGAGGCCAGCTTGCTTGAGCCCTTGGAAGACCAAAGCCCCTGTAGCCTGACTTTTCTGGTATGTGGAGCACTTCCAGCTCCGTCTGCCTTTGGTGGAAGTTGGTCATTGCCTTGCATTCTCGTGTCTATGTTGATGTAGCTCTTCTGTGTGTTGCTTCCTATATCTGGACATGAGATGGTTCACTAACGATTATGGTCTTGTACTTTCCTTAGGTGTATAATGACTGGCATGGCTTCCGGGAGCATAGTGGTTTTCTACAATGATTTCAATCGTTGGCACCACGAGTATCAAACCAGATACTGATCTTCACAGAGACCTGGATCAGCACTGATGTGGGCAGCTTATGTCAGAAGGCAACTGAACACAGCCGCCTTTCTAGATGGCTTGCCACAATGTTATTCCTTATAAATACTACATTACAGCTGAATGTAACTTAAATTTGCTGGAAGAAACAACCTATTTTTTAAAGTTAATTGCTATTTTTGTAGACCTTGCTTGACTTTTTTGGGGAAAGGGCAAAGAAGCAGAAAAATTGCTGCTGGGTTCTGTAGTTAAAAATCTATATTTTTAGTCATAATGAGAAGTCTATTTTGATCCCTGTATGTAAAAGAAACCATGGGTAAAAGTGGTTAAAAATCACATTCTAGCTATATTATGAAAAAACAGTTTTTCCATCTGAAGCTTTATCTGTAACCTTGAGGAATATATGATTTTAACATAATAGAAATTAATTACAATGTTTGGGGAATTCTGATCTGTGCTATCTGTACCGCCCTTTGTCTCATAATTTTCCCAATGATTGTACTACATCAGCACTGAAGTTTTAGGAATCAAGGATAATATTTAAGTTATGGTTATGTAATTTTAAACTTTGCAAATTGTTTTCATCAATGTTGCTATTCAAGCATGTTTCTAGGCATAGACAATTAGTTCATTTTTCATTGTATGTTTTGTGCAGTTACGAGAGAGAAGTNTTTGGGGAAAGGGCAAAGAAGCAGAAAAATTGCTGCTGGGTTCTGTAGTTAAAAATCTATATTTTTAGTCATAATGAGAAGTCTATTTTGATCCCTGTATGTAAAAGAAACCATGGGTAAAAGTGGTTAAAAATCACATTCTAGCTATATTATGAAAAAACAGTTTTTCCATCTGAAGCTTTATCTGTAACCTTGAGGAATATATGATTTTAACATAATAGAAATTAATTACAATGTTTGGGGAATTCTGATCTGTGCTATCTGTACCGCCCTTTGTCTCATAATTTTCCCAATGATTGTACTACATCAGCACTGAAGTTTTAGGAATCAAGGATAATATTTAAGTTATGGTTATGTAATTTTAAACTTTGCAAATTGTTTTCATCAATGTTGCTATTCAAGCATGTTTCTAGGCATAGACAATTAGTTCATTTTTCATTGTATGTTTTGTGCAGTTACGAGAGAGAAGTCAGGAATGGAGTTTGTGTTACTTCAAGTGTGAATTCTTTTAGTTTCTACCTAAACTCCTTCAAAGCACACCAAAATGTGGATTGTTCCTCAAAATTGGAAAGGTCATTTTGAAGACTTTAAACTCAAATTAGAAACCCACAGAGGCAGTTATTTTTCAGTAGGTGCAAGTACCAAAGCACACTTCTGCTGGGTGACTGTGAAAGCACTAAAAAGGTGGGTGTTTGGTGATGCGCAGCCTCTGTACAGCAGCAGAAGCACTAGACTTGCAGGCAAGTTTCTTTTTTTCCCCCTGAACTAGCCCCTGCAATACTGTAGCACGTGTCATATTCCTTTTCTGTGTATAGCAACGATAGCTTTTATATTTTGCTATAACCAAATCCAGTCAGATCCTGCCCAATCATATTAAATTACCTCTTTCTTTTAGGAAATGAAAAATAATTTATACTAAGGAACAATGTTATTTTGGTGTTGCACAAATCTACTTTTCTACGAGATTGCTGTGCAGAACTCTGTGAAAATATTTGTGAAGAGAACTGTTATTGTTTTGTAAGTCTATATTACATAAAAATCTTATTTGTATGTTGTGAGCTGAGTTGAAATTTACATTCCGTTTCTGTATTGATACATACGTTTCTCTAGCTACCTACTAGAGCAGTTCCTGTTTTTTCTAAGCGTTTAGCTACTATCTCTTTCAATAAAGATTTGGAATGAGAAAATTCAGTTTGAGTGAAGAAATTAAATAAAATTACATTTGTAATTGAGAGTTTCAGTGGAGTACTGTGTTTTTATGGTTCAATGTATATTCACAATAGAGGCAACAGGCGCTAGGGCTAATGCATTTAAAGTACTCTTGGTATTTATGCAATGGTGACTAAGTTTTCTGTGCTTTCTGTATTTTTGTATTGATGTGATTATGGTGGTGTCAGCAGAATTACATTTTTGTGTAGCAAAGGGATTATCTGATTAAGCAAAATCTGTAGATGTCACACCTGTGGTAAGTGCCCAGTGTACTAAACAGTAATGTTATGCAAAACTTGTACTTCACTTTTCCTTAAATTCGACAGCGTTCATAGCCTTATATCACAAGATTTTGAGCAGGAATTGGTGTGCTCTTGAAGTGCAAGTTGCATTTGTCTCAAACCAGCGGTGGAGGCTAGGTGGAGGGGAAAAAACCCAAACAAACAAAGGTGTATTTTGCTAAATGGAAATCCTGTAAGTCTTCTCTTTATTCCAGTGCTGACTTAGGGAACACTTTATTATTGATTGAAATAGTAGTTTCTGAACTTAGAAACAAATTATTTCATGGAAAGTTGACTTGGTAGATTGCTTGTTCTAGAAAGGGTCCTATTGCTAATGAGAAGCTTTCTCAAACTCTATGTGTGGGCCATCCCGAGTTGCATCCAGCCAGTGCTTGCTGATAGGTAGCTGTGTGATGGTGTCAAATACTCCCCAGGGAATCAGCAGCAGTGGTGGATGGTAGCACGTACTCCTCAGGGAAGTAGCAGCAGTGCAGCAGTGTTTTGCACACTGAGGGTGCTGCAGCTCTTCTATGAAAAAGGACGTCTTTGCCTTCTGCTCTGTGAGCAAGCCTGGGAAGACACCTCCATACTGGACTGCTTTGCTGGTGGCTTTGGTGACTGGGACGTACCCCTCCTTCTGCAGGTAAACAAAACATACCTTAGACCCTGCCCTGGGAGGCCAGGTGCACACTTGGGATCTCAGCTTTGGCTGAACTAGTCCAGTTTTTGATGAGGTGGCAGAAAAGCATTAAATTTCCAACTATTCGTGTATTTGTTCATATATTCATGGCAGCACCTGTGTCAAATGGATTGCTTGAAACCTGTTTAATCAACAGCTGCCAGGCATTAACTTCTCTGTAGCACTTTGTTTTTCCTAAACATTTCTGTGTGTTTAGTGTTCAGCAAAATAAATGCCCCAAAGATCTTATCTGATGTCAAAATAATAGAGAGAAAGGTGTCCCCTCAGCCTAAACTAGGGAACAGGCATCCATCAGATAGGGAAAGGTAATGTCTCCTTAATGGTAGGACTTAATGATTTTGAAAGTCCTTCCAACCTATGCGATGCTAAAATTCTGTGATTCTTTGACCTACTGACTCTCCATTTATGTTCCCACATAGGACATTATTTGTGGAGGGCACAAAGCCACTACTGCGCACTATTCAAATGGGGTTCTGTGGGAAGCATGAAGCTTCGCAATCTTGAGGACCTTGACTGGGACTCCATCTTCAACTTTTTTTTCTTCACTCATCAGGCGAGTGAAAAGAGTCACAAGAGATGCTGGAGAAATGGGAAAATGAGAAGGCAGAGAGAGAAGAGAAGCATGAGAAGAAGCTGTTAGATATGCAGCAGAAGGTTGCTACCATGCAAGCTCAACTAGAAGAGGAGCGAGCCAGAGCTGCAAATGCCAAGGAAGAGGTAAAGACTGTGAAAAGGAGAATTTCTGTGACTTTTTCGCAAGGCTAAAGCTGTGGGAGATGGCTGGATATTGGGATATTGGGCTGTGTGGAGCATGCCTTACATGTTTTCCTGCATTGAATTTGGTGAGGTGAAAGGCAAGTAAGGCTATCTGTGGGACTAGGAAGGAGACGTCTCATAGTAAGCCAGGCAGAAACTCACCTCTCATTTTAGATTTCTGTGTTGCTCATGTTGTGCGTTTTTTTTCACAGACTTACCTCTGAGTACCTTTGCAGTTCTTTTAATTGTTTTCTTTTGATATTTACTGATATGTGCTTATGACCTTAACTATGTTGAAGACCAAAGCGACTTTGTATGACTGAATCCCCACGGGGCTGGGTTTTTCATCTGTGGGTAATGGGGGTGAATTGCAGGATTGTTGACAAAAGGAGATTTTTAAAGAATTCTCTGAAGTATTTCTGAGCAGTAAAGCAGGGTTGTCTTCTGGGGTGTGCTTTAAGTCACCTGCTGGTAAGCTGCTTTGTGCCCACATCTCCTGTGTAGCACTGAGAGTCCTCCCTGTGTCCTACCCAAGGTCATCTTTGTGCAGACTGACAAAGGACAGTGGTGCTCCAGCCTGTGTCTACAGGCATTGAACTGACAAGGCAATACTTAGAGATGACAGTGTGTCCCTGTGATGTCAGTACTTTAATGAAGTCTACTGAATACCTTAAAACTGAAATAATTTACTTAGAATACCTGCCTGCTTCTGAAGGAGCTGCTAGCTTCATCCCTCTGGCAGTCTTGTGTTTAGTGCTAACTAGGTGCAGAAATCGCTATTGAAAGGCACACAGGACACAGCAGAAGATGAGGAAAAGCCTCACTGGCAAGGCAAAGCACTTGAGCAATGCCACATATTTTCCTGTTAGATAGTGAGTAAGAGTTTGTTGGAGATTCAATCACAGATGAATTGGTAATGGACCTTGTTTATACTGCCAATCTCACTGATGAAGCTGCATCTCCAGGTGGGCAGATAATAACCTGGGAGACCAGCAGTATAGTGCTTTCTGAAAATATGAGCCCATCAGTCTTTGAGTCCCACCAGGCAAAGTTTAAACTCCTCTTTTCCTTATTTCTGTGCAGAATGTTGTCTTACAAATGCTACTCAGAACTCGGGGAGAACTAAGAGAAGCCTCCCAGCAGCTAGAGCAGCTCAGGCAGGAGGTGAAAGAGCAGCGAGAGAACAGGCAGGCAAGTAGGTTGAAAGAATAGGCACTTGGCAATGGGATGTGAGCTGGGAGAACCAGCTAACAGAGCGAGGGGAAGTAATGAGAAACTGCAATGTGAGTTGTAGGACTGAAGAGACAAGGACAAACACAGACTGGGCACATAATAGACTTAAAACAGCACTGCTAGGAAGGGCTTGAGGTTACTCATGGATGAGAAGCTCAACTTGAGCTGGCAATGTGTACTTACAGCCCAGAAAGCCAACTGTATTCTGTATTACATCTAATGTGACCAGCAGGGTGAGGTGGGGGATTCTGCCTGTCTACTCTGATTGCCTGAGACCTCACCTGGAGTCCTGCATGTAGTTCTGGAGTCCTCAGCTTAGGAAGGATATGGATCTATTACAGCGAGCCCAGAGGAGGCCACAGAGATGATTTGAGGGTTGGCGCACCTCCCATTCCAGGACAGACTGAGAGAGTTGGGGTTGTAAAAGCTCTGGAGAGACCTTATAGCAGCCTTCCAATACTTAAACAAGGCCTACAGGAAAACTGGGGAGGGGCTTTTTATCAGGGAGTGCAGGCATAGCACCAAGGGGAATGGCTTCAAGCTAGAAGAGGAGAGATTTAGATGACATTTTAGGAAGAAATTTTTTCCTGGGAGGCTGGTGAGACCCTGGCACAGGTTCCCTAGAGTAGTTGTGGGTGTCCCATCTCTGGAGGTGTTCAAGGACAGATTGGATGGGGCTTTGAGCAACCTGATCCAGTGAGAGGCATCCCTGCCCATGGCAGTGGGGTTGGAACTGGGTAATGTTTAAGGTCCCTTCTGACCCAAACCATTCTGGGATTCTATGATTCTACTCTACTGCAGGCCCTGAAACACAGAACATGGTGAGCTCCAGAGATCAGCAACAGGAGAGGTTACAACAGAAGCGGAGCTGGGTAGAAAAGCAGAAAGAGGTGGCTGAATGAATGTGATGTTGAGACAGAAAGACAAAACAGTTGTAGCTGTCGGCCGCTCCCAGTAACTCACTCCCCATTTGTGTTTGCAGAACATCACAGAAAAGCTGCAGGCAGAGCTGCAGGAAAGTCAGAGCAAGATGAAGGCAGTGAAGAATAGGCATTAGCAAGAAATCAAAACCATCAGAGGAAATGCATATCCTTCTTCAGCAGAGGAATGCTCTACAAAAGCAGGTGACTGAAATACTAATAGGTTCTCTGGTCATCAAAGAGGTGGTCTATCCCCTTCCTGCCTTTCCATTGTGGTGCAGGCTCATGGGGTTATCCCTCTGACTGCCATCATAATGTGGTCTCCATCTTGGCTGGTCTGAAGGAGACTCACTGGTCAGCTGCTGCCCTGGACAAATGGAATCGTCCTTTTGCTTGATGACCAGCAGTCATCAGAATGGATTTCTGCTGGCCAGTTGCTGCTAGCCTTCTTTTCTAAGGTGGTTTTTCAGATGACTGTGGTGACCCATGTGCATGTTGAAACAAACAGGCTGTATCCATTGTCAATCTGGTACTGCCACAATAGGGTGAAATTGAAAGCTGTTCTTTCCTTTTCCTCACAGGATATGATATGACTGACAGTGAGAAGCTGTAGTATTTCACTACTTTGTGATGTTTTACTTGAGGTGGAAGAGTTGACGTCTCAGCTAGCAACCTCCAAAGAGTCCCAGCAAGTGATTTGCCACAAAGCTCAGCAAGATCTGAATGAGGGACAGGAACTGTCAAGGAAGGAGGTGCTAGAGGCTGTGCACCTGCAGGAGATCCTGGAGGAGGAGTTGATGGGAGGAGGAGGAACACCAGAACATGGAGCTGCAAGTGTTTCTACAGTCCTTGGATGAGAAAAGGAGTCAATGGGAAGAAGTGGAGCGTCATAACATGAAGTTTCAGACTTCACTGAAGGTCTTTGAGAGTGAAAATGCCAGGTAAATGGAAGCCTGTGAGACTCTCCATTGTGTTGAATGGATTTCCTCTTTCAGATCTTTGCATACACATGTGGTTCTGGCAGTGTTTGATGAAAAGCAGAATTCTGAACTATCCATGCAGACAGGCTTAATTCTCTTGATGTTGTGTTTCATTTTCTTTCCCTTTAACCCTCCAATTACAGTTTCTTTGAAGACAGTGACTTTTGGAGTAGTCCTTTCCTTAAAAGGAGGTGTGTGTTTGTTAGGTCAGCATGTTACTAGTGTTAAATGAAACTTTCAGGGGTTTCAAACCTGAAACACACCAAAGGAGGCAGGAGGAGCGGCAATATAATGAGCTAAACAGACCCTGGGTCCTGTAAACTTCAAAAAAATTGGGATCTGTTTTGGTCTTCCATCCTGATACCTTTGATGATAGAAGCCATCTCAAAGCCATGACTAAGCTAAGGCAAATTCTCTTCTGAGGCACCTAAGAAATGAGAATGTTTCTTACTGCCATCTGTTTTCTTGTTCCTGAAAAAAATCCCAGCAGGTATCTGGAGAGGCTTGAGCAGGGTCCCTGCTGGCTTCAACAGACACTGGTGTTACTGACTGTCCAAAGAATGTGAGAAAGAAGAGAAAGGTAGGTAGGCTACTTTGCCTGGTAAAGTTCTGCCAGTCTTCAACATGTATCTTCATTGAAGAAGAGAAATAAAAGCAGTGCACTCTTGCTTCCCCTGGCAGGAATCCTGCAGACTATATAAGGATCTGAGTATTTCCTCCAGGCTTCCACTAGTACTTCTGGTATCACCCTTCATTTCTGTAGCTGAGAGGTGCTGGCTAGTCTTAGGAAGCTCCCCAGAGGTCACCATGCTGTCAGTCACCACCATTCCTACCTGTACATCCAAGCTATAGAAAGAAAGACTCTTCATTTTTGACAAAGCTCTTCCTTGCAATCTCATTAGTCAGAAGAAAAATTTTCTTTTTCCCCAATGTCTTCATATCCAGATTTTATGTTTATATTCACATCCACATCTCAGAACAATATGGTGTTTTGCCAGTAATTCACCTTTCTTCTGTGGAAATTAGTGTGCACGTCCTCAGGTGTGTCTGCCAGCCTGGTGTAGGGCTGAGCAAGCAACCTAGTTGTTTAGACAAACCTCAACAGACAAAGTGATTTTTCCCTTGGTGTTACAAGTCCTAGGAGTTTATTAAGTATTATACCATGTAGTAATGAGTTGCATGCTCTCTCTTTCAGACTGATTCAGTTTCTGAAGGAAGTGAAGCTCAGAAACCTGGAAGAAAACAACTTGCCCACCACAAGGAAGTGTCTCGGCTTCCTTCTGCTCTTGAACAGGGACAACAGCAATATTTAGATGACAAAAGAGAAATACAAGCGCTCAACAACCAGGTAACCTATGCACCAGCATCCTGTTCTCCAGGGGCACAGAAATACACCTTCAGCTTGTAGGCCCCTCTCTGTTTCCTCTCCCAGCTCCTTATTTTTACTTTTCTCATTGAGGTGAAGACTGGATCTGCCTCTATTTTCCCCTATATTCTTTTGTGGTTTGTGGCATTAAATCTCTGAGGAGAAACAGAAGACTCCTTCGGAGCTTCTCAGTATCTCTGTGACAAATGATGTCCCCAGGTGTTTCTACCTCTGTTGGGCACTGAGGAATCTGGTGAAACAGAAGCAGTTATCACAGTGTGTGGAAGGCCAGTCATCAACCATCTCAGCCAGTTCATCTGGTATTTCCAAGATGCACCATGAAGGATGCTGATTGTCCTTCCCACTCCCAAGCACCCGGGGCAGCCCCACTCCCCATTCAGGGATGCTTGATCTGCCACCTCGCCTTGCCAGCCACGTTCTCTCACCCACATCCACCCATGCAGAGCTTCATTCCTGAGGTTGGAAAGCCTGCAAGCCAGACAGTTCAATCACTCATTTGGGGAAGAGGGACCTTCCTTTTGGCTCCTTAGCCTCTGGATACCCGTTACTAGCTTATTTTCTCAGTCTGAAGCCTTGGCTTTGTTTTCTGTTTACCGTATGGTTTTCTTTTGACCTCAGCCTCCCACTTCAGTGCCTCATAGCAACACTGTCCTTGAGGCTCTGTGCATCTATATTACAGATAGTTACTGCAGGAAGAAGTGCTGGAGAGGGAGGCTGACCTGGCAACTCAAGAGAAACAGCTGCTCCGGGATCTGGAGGAGTCCCGGGGAGGTGAACGGTGCTTGAGGGACCCTTTGTGCCTACTGGAGGATGAAGTGTCTGAACTGCATTTGGGGGCTCTGTAGCGCAGAAAAGAGAACAAAGGCACTGGCCGCAGAGTGTGAGCAGGCCAAAAGTGCCCACTGCAAAGCCTGATCTCAGCTGGAGAAACTGCACGCAGTTCTACAGTGTGTGATCTGTGACAGCAAAGACTTAGTTCCTTGGAGTTCAGGCAAGTGTGGGAGCTGGGTTAGCAGGTCTATAGAGCACATATTGAAGAGCAGAGGGAGGTAGGGAGGGGTGGTGCTCTGTAATCCTGGTGTGATAAGACACATCCTTTCAGTTTAGGTTGACTCAAGTCTTGAGAAGTGTTAATGCCTGCCATCCAGGCAGAGAGCCAAGTCAGTGTTTGGATGTGAAGAAACGACCAGCATCGAAACAAAATAGGGCCCAAGTCACATCAAGTTGTAGGGCGTGTGCACTCTTTCTTGTGGCAGCACTGATGTTAGTGGTCATTAAAAGAAGTTATGTTTGTGACACGCATGTTGCTGTAATGTGAGCTCTAGGATGGTGTCAAAGGCATTGCCGCCTTCTCCTGTGTATAAAGGGGTGTTATTTGTTGGCCACCCTTCAGTTAAAGCTTGAAACAGAATGGTTTCTCTCTTCAGAGCATGGTCTTGTCTGGGACCAAACTGTTTCTCAGGCTGGGGACGTACCTGCAGAGCTCATGGTGCACAGAGTGGCAGCTGCCGTGCGAGACCTGCATCAGCAGGAGCAAGCTCGGCAAGATCTGGCAACGTAACTCTGGTGCACCCAGAAATGCTGCCCATCTGCTGGGCTGAACGGAGAAGCAGAGCTGCCAAAGGCAGAATGGCTGTAAACTCTTGTGGGCCAGATTGGCTTGCTGCTGTGGGAAGAAAGGAGATTCATGATTGCATCTATTGTTTGTGTCCAACTGCCCTTTCCTGCCTTGGCTGTTTCTACCTCAAGAGTTTGTATCTAGCGGGAGGTGTTCCTACTCGTGGTAGAGGGGGCTGGAAGTGGCTGATCTTTTAAGGTCCCTTCCAACCCACTCTGTGCTGTGACTCTATGATTCAACCTGTCTGTCTCCTGCCAGCAGTAGTTCTGTGAGGTGAGACGTCTCTTCTTGCCTCTTCCAGAATGATGCAGGGAAAAATATACGGCACTTGGAGCTGGAGCTGAGCAAGAAGCAGGCTGAGAAGGATCATTTCAGTACCCAGAATTAAGAGCTGCACAAAAAAGGTTGCTCAAAGATGGGAAGGTACAGCTTCTTTTTACCAACCCACTGACCATACCCTGGCTCACCAGCGGAGGTCTCTGATACCACAAAAGGAAAAGTGCAGCGTCCAGAGATGGGAAGACTTTTTATAGCCCAAGTTCCAGTGGCTGGCAGTGCATCTCACTGCACTGCTGATGATACAGGTGCAGAGGTGGTGCCTTTCATGGAGCCAAGAGCACTGTGTGGAGAATAATATGTAAAGGAAGTTACAAATGCTCCAGAGGGTGTTTGGTTATAATTCACATTTATCTGCCAAGGTACGTAAATATTCTTAATGACCAGCTGTAAGCATGAACCAATACTTGAGGGAAGTAACATAATCCTAAAACACCAGCTACCTTAATGTATTTTGGCAATTATTGCAATTAATTTTATAAGTTCAAGAATGTGGGTGATTGTGTGCAAGGCTAAATTTTGTTGGAAAGCTTGATGAACTTTATGTTATGTTGGTGTGCAGCTTGGGAGGGTTCAGTTGTGGGATTTCAAATCTAGAACTACAGGAGCTGTCTCCATTGGGATATGTGAACAACTATTCAGTCAAAAGGAGCTAAAAAAAGTGTAGGCATGGTAGCAGTTGTGCTGTCACTGTTAAGTGTTACGAAAAAAATGGCATTTAATCAATATCTCTCAAAACAGCACGTGACTTTCAGCTACTCTTATGAAACAAACAAAAAAAAAGGTCACAGTCCTCTTTGAAATATTTATAACTTGAGTTTGCAGTGTCTATAGTCATTTCTTCCCCTTAACAGCAGATAGCATAGTTCTGTTTCACTTCTTTTCTGGCTTTACCTTCTTCAAGCAACTGATGACTGAAATGAAAATGCAGTAGACAACAAACGGAACATAACACCTATAAGACTTTCCTAAGTGTTTTAATGCTGACCAAGATGTCTTCATTTTTGTGTTAACTGTGACACCCTGAGCTGCACAAATGTAGCACCTATCTACCCAGATTTAACATCACTGGAACTAAATGAAGGCATGGAGTAGTGATACAGTTTTCCTAAGGTCATGCCCTCAGTTAAGAACTTGCTCAGCTATCCCCTATTTTTATAGGATTATGGTGGCCACATTATTATCTCTTCCAGCTGTCATGTCTACTTTTAAATAAGTGTTTTGGAATAGTCTATCAAAAGCCTCTGCTCTGTAAATCAAAATACTTCTCTGAGTATGTTTAGATGTACATCAGCTGCAAATTTAGGGCCATGACTTCAGGGTATGTTATGTCTTTATTCTCTTCTTCCATGCGACAAAGGAGTAGTTTGTAACTGGTAGCTGCTAAGAAGGCAAACTATCAGTCATCCTTTTTTTTAGGTATGCATGAGGTTTTGTGAAACACAACTTGTTAAGATAGCTCTGCTAATCCAGTTGGTACTTTTTTATCTTTAACTGCCTTTTCAGAAGGTAAAATACACATGTTCAGTCACGCTTCCATATGATTATGACTTCCATAGGGGTCAGTGAACTTTAAAAGATTATGGGAATCCCTCAGATTAGTTTTATGAAAACTCTGAGAGGTACCTAACTGTTCAATCTCTCCAAAGAGAATAAGATGACATTTTTCACTGACATTTTTTCACTGAGTTCTCAAAGAAACGAACAACACTCACTTCCTTTTTTTTAATGAAGAAAGTTTATTGCAGGTCTTTCTTTTACAATTCTAGTAGAAAGTATAGCTAAGAAAGAAAAAACTATGACCAATTTGTAAGAACGAGCAAAGTAAAAGAATAAGCTGAATACATACTATCTTGAACTAAGCATTATGGTAAAGATGAAACCTCATCTATCTTGTGACTGTAGATTAAGGATAGCTGCTCCCCAATCCTTGTTTCCAGTGCCTGCACCAGGTAAATAGGGGGAATAGCACTGACAAACCTCTGATAGCTATTGATGGCAGCTATTTGTAGTAGCTCCTCTATCAGCTCACCCTAGAACTAGGAACTGCTTCATTCATCCTAGCTTAGAAAATGTGCAGCAGGCTTTCCGTTCACAGGTTTTAAGTAATTTTATCTAATAGGTAGTCTGATGCTGGAGGAAGCTGTGGATGGGACACTTGTGTGTGTTTAGGCTAGAAAATGGCTAGAACAAAGAGACTTCCTTGACTCCAGTCTTCATTACAGATAAGTTGTCCAGTGCTCATGTTTACATCCCAAGTCACTTTATTTAAATTCATATCCTCTAAACACTATCCTGCAGCCTGCAAGTCAGGTAGCAAACTTAGAGGGAAGGATGGTTGTTTTTCATCTTCTCTAATGTTTGCCTCAAGATATTTTACAGTTAGTCCACTAAAAAAATTTTTGTGAAAATTTGCCTCTTCAAGTTTAGTAGAAACTTGGCTAAAAATGGAGGCATTGCAACAGAAGGTGAACAGAAGGTTTTCTTCCTTTGTCATCTTCTCCCATTTTTCTGAGAACCCTCATCAGAAGAACAGAATTGGGCCTGCTTGTAGAGTTGAGGCCAGGTACTGTTCATTGTCTCGCTGCTCGTATAAAAATATGGTTAGCTACACCATAAGTTAGTCTATTTAGAGCCCAAGGCTGTGTGAAACGCAGTTTATTAAACTAACACGGATAACTTAAAAATAATCTAACATTGCCAGAATCTTTCCCCTACTGCTGTTCTCAAGACAAGAGCACTCGAAACGCACATTCACTCACCCCAGTCTCCCATGACAAAGCCTGCCCTGGGCTCGCCACGGAACAGCGCACGCAAACTGAAAACAAACTGTCATGTGAAATGAACAGAAATTGTGGTGAGAGTGCAGGGAGCTTCAGTTGGATTTGGCTTCGTCAGTCCTATGCACCAGGCTGATCCCCAGCAAACTCAGGAGACACTGAGGCAGAGAGCGTGGGGGATCTGAGTGGCTCAGAAGCAGCAGGGAAGAGGGTCTTGGACCCAGCCACACCAGGTTCATCATCAGCTGCAGCAGCAGTTGCAGTAATTTTCTCCATTCCAGATCTACCAGAGTCCTGACAGCGCTTGCTGCAGAAAATCTGATTCTCTTTATCTAGAGCTGTGTTCTAAAAGCAAACAAAAAAACCCAAGGCAAAGTATGAAAAGAGCCATAAAATCAAATCCCTGTCTTAACTTAAGGGTTAAATCACTCTACAAGACATAAAGTGCATGCACTAGAGCCAGGAAAAAAAAGGAGAAATAACATACATAATTAATTGTAAAACATACATAATTAATTGTAGTGTGTTGTGGTGCTGACTTTGGAACCAAATGTAAAGAAAACTTCCTGACATACGTTTGCCATGATGTTTCGAGTTTAAAATTTTGTCTTGCAAGTCTGAAGTGGAAAAAAAGAAATGCCATGAGTAGTTGTGATATAGCAGGAATTCCTTATACTATTAGCAAGAATGTATGTACCTGTGTTTTTGCAGACATAAAGAATCACATGATGCTTAGTGAAAATTTAATTACACATTTTCTGTAACAAACCACATGGCACAGAGTGTGTCTGATTGTGAAGATGACAGAAAAATAATGATTAGGTTTTCATCTTAAAGGAAAGGGTCTAGTTTTCTGCTTACTGTTGAGAATGGGCAAATGACCTCTCCTGAAGCTAACAGCAGCAAAAATACATTATTTCTGAATACTATGCTTAAAAAGTTTACTGGAGAGTAGCAGGTTAGAATCAGTTTACTGAGAACTCTTACTGTGCAGTAGGTAGGTTATCTGGAGTATGTGGTGTGCCTGTTGAAGCTGACAACTTTCATACCCTCTGAAGGACACAGTAAGTTACATTAAATTACAGTGCAATGTTTAATTGCTAGTGGAATGCCTGAAGTGATCCAAGGGGAAATCCAGAGGTTCCTGTGTCAAAAATATACGTAAAAATTGCTTTCTAATGCTTGAAGGGAATGTAATTGGTCTTGTTTCACAGTTAAAAGGCTGATACCGATCATTACAAATCCATACGCTTCTTGGCTTAACTGTTTGCTTTCTGGAAGATCTTCAAGCACCAGCAGTAATGCAGATTTAAGTTAATACAGATTAATGGCATTCTTTGTAGTTTATCCAGTTATGTAGAATGGTGCAAAGTACACATACTCTGGTCATGTACAGCTTGGGCTTTCTACAGTCATCCACAAATGTGTGATACAGTGAGCACAGATATATCCTTGACCATTACGGCAGCCTCTGCATATGTAAGTATTATACAGTGCTGTTACATGGAATTTCATATTTTGAGCTGTGATGTGCTAATTGTAAAGTAAGGTTGGGTTGCCTTTTCTTTAGCAATTTTTTTTTAATTGATTGATTGCTCAGGAGGACTTGCTCTACTAATGTGAAAATTTGTATGTATTTTAGTGGAGTTTGTCTAATACACTATTCACTGAAATATGTAGTTCTAGATACATTTTTTGGATACGAGTTAAATTTAGTATGTATTTTTTATTCAGATGTGGTTTATTTCATCAAAGTCATCAAGGGCAGCAGAAATAAGGTACTATCTTATCTGTCTCCTTCTAAGGTACATACTCACCCTCCTTTTCCAAAAGTAGTGAAGACTTATTTCATTCTAGGTTGCCTAAATTCAAATCTCTCTTTTACCTGACTTAGCAAAGACAGATGGACTAGTGTATCTAATTTCTCAACTAGAGGGCTTCTAGAATTTGCAGGTATACGGATGTTGGGTTGTTCTGGAATCAGTCTCACTCAGACTTTCCTGCTGAAACAATTCCATTTTGTGTAACAAGCTGGCTGTGTGGTGGGTCAGGGGAGGTAACAAGCCACTTTATGATACTCCTCCTTCCCCCAGGCTCTTTCCGCCAGGCTTCTTCAGACCAAAGTGCTGAGTATAAAAGTTTGCAAAAGAAAAGAGAAAGTATTTTGAATTTTGGGTGTTTCATGGGTTGGGTTTGTTCCCCTTCTCCCCAGGTCACGACATTAGTCTACACGCATACAGGTACAAGGAGAAAATTCAATAATACACAAGTGAATTCTCTGCTGCTAACAATCAGCCCTGCAAACAGAGCTTGCACAGAAATGACTAGCTGAACTGCATCTAGGCTTTTGAGATTAGCTATGATGTACAGTACTTTTATTATTATCAAAGTAGCTGCTTTGCTGACAGGATTGAATTTCCTCTTTTGCCTGCTGGAAGAAAAGCTGTGAATAAACAGGTTTTTGCTGTTTCAGTGGCAGGATAAGTTATTTAAAAGGGAAAGGAAATATTTTCAGTTCATGCAGACAGTGATTTTCTCCCATGCTGTCCTCACAGCAGCGTCTGATAGTTGTCAAACCTTGCACAGAGCAACACATAGCTACATTATGCAATTAAGGATTTTTTTTTTGAGATTGAAGAGGAGGCTTAACTTTACCATTGCTAAGAATGGTTTAAATCAATTTAAGACTGGTTACATTCTGACTAGCTCTGTGATACCAGGAAGGCTGAAGTAACAAAATTTTACTTTTAAATGGAAACAATGCTTATTTTGGTGGGTTTTGGGGGTTTCTGTCTTCATAGGATTCCCATCTTTTTCTAATTGCTTTGGGATATGCACAAAATTACTCCCAGGTGAATAGACCAAGGTATGTTTGAGGGAGTAAAAAATAGCTAGATATATCAGTGTTTGCCTAGAATATTTAAAAAATGCATCTCTTAATACAGAAACCTTTTTTAAAGTGTTTAAAAGATTTTCCTTTACTGGTTTTGTGTGGTTGTAAAGCTCTTTCCGCTTCAGACTGGCTGAGTTATTTCTCCTTTTTTCTTGTTATAAGATGGAGTATGTATTTTTTTGTGCAGCAAAACAAAGCATCGCAGTTAGTACGTACCATTGCCTTGGACCTACTCAGAGGAAAGCAATGCAGGCATTGGGGAAGGAGGAAAAAGGAAGGAAGCAAGGGACAGAAACTAGACTTACTTTAAGCAGAACTAACAAAATTGCAACAAAATTTAGATTTACATAACATTTTTAAATTGGCAAAAAAAAAAAAGTCAGTAGTGAATTAACAGCAACATGCTTTTGGGGCAGAAAGTCTCCTGTGTAGGAACACTGAAGTAGGTATGTGCAGTTTTACTTATCTGCCACATGATGGTATTATCTGCATTGGCCAGATGACAACATTTGAATGAAGTGATGCTAAAAGGGATTCCATTAAATATGCAGGTGGACTGATATAGCAATGCACTGCAATACATGAGAATTACAACACTGTGCTTGTCTGATTCTGAATGTTTTTTAAGCAATGAGTGTACAAGTGAAGAACTTGTTAGCATGAACATAACTAAATTTCAACGCTCGAGACAAACCAGGGCAAGAATAACAAAACTGGGGACAAAACCCTCATTAGATTATGGTGTTTTGAACAAGATACTTTTCCCTTCAGCGGTAAGTGAGAGCTGCATTCAGACAAATTATGCATTTACATCCTTCCATACCTGTTTGAAGGAAATAAGGCAGGAAAAGGGAAAATGAAAAGTTTTAATAAGGTGTACTTTCCTAGCTGAAGGAATGTCAGTAGCTAACAGAATCAGAAACAACTCACACCAATAAGAAGCCAGAAGCTATGCCGTGTCAGAGATCTGAGACAGGCTTAAGTGGCATGCAAGTTGGAGAGGGGCTAGGAGTTAGAATTAAAATTGCTCTTATTACATATAGTGCATTTTTATACCAGTTTTCAGCTTCAGGCTTATCCATAGTCTCAACAGTATAAAGAATGAAGCTCTGAAGTCCCTCTCAAACTGTCAAGTCAAACTGTCAAATGAAATGCAGACAACAGCATGAATCTGAAATCCATGTTCTGACTTCTCTCCCTTCTATTATTGTGTTACTATTTTTCCTACTTTTGAATTTTTGGCCTACTTAGTTCACATAAATGTATTTGCAAAAGCATGTACGTATGCAGAAATAATATTTAAATGTATCTACTTTCAGATGATTAAAACAATTCTTTGTTAACATAAGTGGGCTAGACTTTGAGTCTAATAATAATAACAGGCAGAGGTGGAAACAACTGTTAGGTTACTACTAAAGACAGTTTTATTTTTCTTTTAGTAACTGAAGATGCTTTTAGTGTGCACTGTTCATCCTTGCATTAGACAAGAATGGACCACAATAAGAACAGAGGGGTAGTTCTCTGCAAAAGTGACTGGTCAATTAGAAGTGCAGTTCTGAGTACCAATAACAGTAAACTACATTTCTTCAACCATGATTCACACATCTACCTTCTGGAATTACTGCTTATAAAAGTTCAACTAGAGGTCCTCTGGGTTCCTTTGTTTGCTTTGAAGAAAGTTCCCCACTGGGGAACAGAAAAAACATAGCAGGGGTTAGACTGGGACAAAATTAATGTGGCAAATGTTCAATACTATGAAGAAAGTTTCTGAAATGGAGTTTGGTTTCCTGGCAAGTGTAGTGTTCAACAACAGTATACTCAAGATCAAGCAATAACTGGTCGGACAGAGGGGAAAAGCCTACTTAATTACCTAGGTGGTGAGTAGGATAAAAGTATTACAATTCTACAATGATCATTTTTGAGTTGTTAATAAGCTTCATTTCAACATACAACTACTTAGTGTTTACATGTGTCTGTTTGAAAGCTTGTTTTTATGGCTTAGCTAGCACACTGCGATAGAATCGGTTGCTCTCAAGCAATGATGAGACAATCAACACTATACATAAATAAAGACTAGAATTAGAGACTGTTCTAGCTTTGCTTTTGCTATTCTTGCACCGTACCTTCCCACTGTTGGGAAAATATGCTGAGTATAACATCAATGTATAAAAAGGTTCATTTCTCTTACCATGATAACAGAAACCCCAGCAGATGTGCTATTTTGCTTGGGTAGGGTGTTATTAAAGTGCTGCTTCAGTTTACCTGTTACTTCAGCTTGCATATTATTCTCCTGGGAAGCATCATCCTGCAGAAGAATAAACACAGTATTCAAGTTAAGAAAAAACCAGAAGTATGTAACAGGTAATTTCTGCTTTTTAATGCAAAGTAAATGTTTAGATAGGCAGCCCAAAAGTGAATGCACTCTGCTACATAAGATATAGTCCAAATAGGTTAAGACAAATTACAGTTTATGTCATAAAACCACTGTTTTATGTATGAACTTCTATTTCTTAAAATGTCAGGCTAACAGTGCTGTCAGGGCTGAAGCTAACTTTAGACACTTGCTGTTCTCTCTTAGATGGAAATGGGACTAGAAGTTCAATGAACAGAAATGGGCATAGTAGAGGTGTATTGCTGCTTCTGAAAACTCACTTAAATCTTTAAATCTAACCATTAAATATCAAATTAGAGACAAGTAAAATGTAATATACTCACTGACACCCAGGGATGGCTTAGGATCTGTGCTGCTGTATATCGGGCTTCAGCATTCACATGTAACATCAGGCTGATTAACTCCTTTGTTTAAAAAAAAAGGAAAAAAGCAAAAGCAGAGTTTGAGTAGGAAGGATATGAAAATGGAAAATATTGTTGCACCAAGTTCTCAGTACAATTTTCCTGCTACGTAGGTGAAAAAAACCAGCTTACACTGACAGCAGAACCAGTGATACCAGTGTGACTTTAGTGGAATGACAAATTTGCCCTTTAGGTATAAGAGTATGCTGTACAGCTTGTTTCCTATCACCTTCCTTACTGTATTCATGTTTCACCAACTCTTTTGAAACAAAGTGAAAAGTAAATGTTAATAAAAAATCAGCTATAATGTTCCAGTTTGTTCTCTGTACATTCATGCAGGTGATCAGAATTAAAACAAACCCTGGGCAGATGAGATCCTCTATGGTCAGTTTAAATGCACATAATAAAAGTATGTGAAGAACACATATCAGAGGCAAGAAACTCCATCTGAAATTCCAAAAACTGCTGAAATAATTTGCAAACTATGTTCTCTTCAGTGTTGCTCCAGAAGAATATAGGAGACATTTAACTAATTTCATCAGCCTAAGGATCTCCTGGTACAGGGAAAAGCAGATAGGTAGAGGAAAAATGGTTTGTTCTACTAATTACGTGGTTAATTCCAAAATATTGGCCTCCATCATGTTCTAGAGGCAGATGTCTTTATCAAATGCTTTCACAGACCTTCCTTTAATGGTGCCTACAGATTTGATAAAACTTTAAGAGGCCATTGATACAATATGTCAGTAAAATAAACTTTTTTAAAAACCCAAACCAGCTTTATTCAATTGTTTATTCATTCAAGTTTCTTCTTATGCAACTAACTAGTTTACTGGTGTTATTCCTGGTTCTATAAGCCTATTAAGACAAATATTTACCTTCCTATAAAACAACTTCACGTGCTTGGAGCCAAATCCTCTCTCAAGAAACTTTTCATAGCCCTCAAACTGTCAGTCTTCATATTCTTATCAGGAGTATTTAAAGGAGATTGTTAATCATCTCAGTTTCAGGGATTGGCTTCTTCAAGCAGACAACAACATACCTAACTGAAAGGTTTCCTAACCAGCTAAATTATTTACTCTGTGTAAGTCTGAAATGAAAGGTCACCTTTAGTACTAAGACTTATTGTTCAGAATGCATGCCTGAAAGAGTGAGAGATGACTGGAGCATGGGAAATGCTGGAAAACAGATAAACAGCCATTGGGAAATGCAGAAAAAAATGCAACTTCTCATTCGCTAGATAACAAATAATCTCCACTTGCTACTTTGAGTCCTCAGATATCATTCAGAGGACGTTACTTAATTAGGTTGAGAAGAAGGGCTTAAAAGTTAGAACATGTGTCCTACAGCCACAATCACACAAACACAAATGGCAATGATAATACCAGAAATATTTAGCAATGACAACTCAAGCTGGGTGCACCTCTTGAAAAGGTCTAATAACTGGCTCAAGTAAAATAAGAACAAATTATGTCAACTACATTCAGTCCGTGTCTTTCAAGAGACCCTTATTTTACAACTGAAGCACTGAGCCTGCTGTAACAGTCCATCATTAATTAAACTGAATAGCATGTGATGTTCACTGAGTGCAACTGGCATTTTGCTACGCTTACTCACTCAGACAATAACATGATGACCTGCAAATCCCGAGCTTTCATTAAGCACTGTTAAACTAACTAACAAAAAGGGGACAGCAGCTGGAAGAGCGGGAAAGAATCTGCTCTGAATCTTCTGCTCCAACAGAGCAGAGTCTTCTTAGTGGCTTGTCAGAAACACTGGTACAGGTTGGAAAACATATTAGTACCTTTGCCGAATCAGTGATGTTATCCCAGTAGGGGGAAGGAAATTCCAGCTTTCCAACAAGTATCTGATCAAAGAGGTCTTCCTGAAGGTTGTTTTCACTGTAGAACAGCAGTAATAAAAAAGATCATGAGAAATACGTCAGTTTGTCATGCAAATTTTTAACTTGATTTGGGGATGGAACAGAAATTATGTTATAGAAACTACTATAAATGCATAAACTGCAAACATTTAATGGCTACACTTCTAGAGGAGGTGTTTGCCATAGTTATGCTGTCAGGAGTGATGAAAACAGAAAAACTAATTTACTGAGGTGAAAAGGACTTCCACAGGAGTAGAGAGTGCATAGCTAACATGCAGGAATAGGAAAGGTGATTAAAAAATATGTCAATTGCCAGGCCAGTTCTAAAGGACCTGCTACAGATAGCATTTGATAGGGGGAAGAAATGTAGTGAAATTAGTCTCTTCTGTTAAGCTATCACAACAGGATAATTTTCAAAATTTAAAGAAGAGAGATGGAAATCACACAATACATTTAGTTTACTGAGCATTGGCAAGCTATTGATATTGAAATGATAAGTACTTTTGTATCAAAAACACAGAAAACATTGTGAACATCCACTCAACCTATTTCTGAAATGAACAGTTTGCCTCTTGGGTTGGTTTTGCAGTAAAGATTTGGTAGCCCTGGTTAAAACCTGATTCTAATAGTCTGGTATGGAAATTCTCCATGCTCAACCCCCAAACTCTATTCAAAATAGTTGCTATTTGTTTATGTACTAAATCTTTCAAAACATGTTTTTAGTTTTAAACATGAACTAACCACATGCAAAACCATATACCTAAACTAGTTGATAGTTTTTCCACTGACAATTGTTTATATTGTATTCTTTGCAAAGTATTGAGTTTGGTGATTTTTAGTTTAAAACTCTTAAGTATTTTGCTGTAAAAATTCTGACAAACATACCATGCAGAATTAACTAGAAACTAGGAGGAGAATCCCCTATTAAAATGTGCCAATTCCTTCTCATTCCCTGGAAGAAATAATTGCTGAGGCACAAAGAATATCCACTTCATTTTATGTAGAACTCATACATATTGTGACACTGAGTAACCAGAATCATGTCTGTGAACTCCATCACTCTCATGACGCTTATCAAAACAATTCACGAGGCTAAGAATGCAACAGAAGCAAATTCTTCCTTTCACCTCAGTTTACCACTAACCTTCACGCTCAACACTACAAACCAGGAAGCTGCTGTGTCCAAACGAAAGCACTAGAGGGCAAACGATACACGTTCATGGAACTGGGATACCCATGGCAGACAAAAAGAAAAGAAGCTCTGCCCTCACACCATTATATGCTGCACACAGCAGTTAGCCAGTTGCTCCCTTATAAAAAAAATTAAGTATCATTGAACCCAAAACCTGACAAGAGGAAACAATATTTTTTTTAAAAAAGAACAAAAAATGGTAAAGAACATGATGCCTTCTACAAGGAGTTAGGTAAGATTTGCTCAGAAAGAACTTGGCTCTTTCTTTTTTCCCTTTGGCATACAGCGACACTTACCTGCGAAAAGGTGGAAATCCACATAACAGTATGTATGTGATAACACCTGCAGCCCAAATATCCACCTTTAGGCCATATCTGAGAAAACAAGACTGCATTACTTGTGGTGAATGTTAAAAAACCCCACAAACCCACAAAAGAAATTCCAATGAAACATTTGAATATATTTACATGAGTATATTGAGAATCTGTTCTAAGTTAATTGTTGATGATGCAGAAATGTATTTTGTATCTAAGAATCATTTTATTTAACATCCTTCACAGGTTTTTTTTAATGGATTTTTATTTTTTTCATAAGCCTCAAGGCTCCCCAGGGTCTTCTGAATATACTTAGATTCAAGGTTTCCCAATCCAGAATCACTAATGATAAAAGACAAGGATGTGCTTTCTCAGTCCCCATATTGAAGTAACTATCTCTAAGGTTATGTGTTGCTAAGCAACAAGAGAGATACCAATTCTCCAGTCTCTTGAGTGAGTAGCACAGGGAAAAAGAACTGCACTTTTCTTTTAAAGCACTGAAATTAAAACACTAGAGGTCAAAAAGAGGTCTTTTTTCCTGTTCTTTTCTATCCAGTAGATTCAGCTTGTCAAAGTCTGAAACACGCAGATGGAGTAGCCTTTGACTTTTGAGCTCACTGCAGCTGTGAAATATTTCTCAATGTGACAAATGCACTGAACAATGCTTGAAACAATACAACAAACCTCCCTCCATTAGGAAGACCAAATTCAGAATGATTGCAGCTCATGCAAGAGTCAGCTAGCATCAAATGGACATCTAATAGGTCTAAAAGGAACAACGTTTTATGAAAGTCTATTAGACAAAATTATTTTGTGGGGGGTTTTTTATTTATTTTGTTTTTAATGAAACCATCAGTTATTAAATAGCACACATCACCCACGTGAGATCACGTGAATTGACACAATCTAATTAGACCTGCTCCAAGTACAGATTTAGGTTACGTGACCAATAGAGCCTCTTCCAATATAAATTATTCCATGTCTAACATGAACGCTGTTTCGCTTGTCTGTTTTTCCCCAGGTAGCTGCCACGGCTCTAAATAGTGAGGTGAAGCAGGGAATACAAACCAACAAATTCCAATACACCTGAACTGGGCCTATGGAGATGGTAAGGAGGCAAAGGTGAATTCTGTGAGCAGAGTGAGCAAGAAAACTTGCCTGTTTGAGGAACTGAATGGTGTCTGTTTTCTCATGGGTGATTTGGTTGCAAAAAGATGGAGGACCATCCTGTTAAAGCATTCTAGTTCTTACAACAGTTAGGAGTTACCTGGCAAAAATAACTGGTTACAAGACTTATGGCTTAGTCAGTGATCCTCACCCTGTCTCTGCAATGATTTCTGGAGCCACATATGTGGGTGTACCACAGACAGTATATAAAGGTCCTTCAACCACCGTCGCCAGTCCGAAGTCTCCTAGCTTCAAAGACTTGGTTCCATCTGGATATTCACACACCTAGAATCAGCAAAACAAAGACAGAATGAGGAGGAGAACATTTTTTAAAATCCTTTAATTTGTTTGTAAAATAATAACCATCACACCAAGAAGACAGGAAAAAGAGGTAACTTCCACAGCCATGTAGGGAAAGAAGAGAAAAATGGTATGACCATTGATTGCCACAGTGCAGCTGGAGCTGATGTTCAATAGAACTGTCTGCCAGTTATATGCGTCAGATCATGATACAGCCTCAAGCAACTAGAGAGGTGGAAAGAAAACCCAATCCTAGAACGCTAAGAAGTTTTAAATAAATTAAGGAAAATATAATACTGTACTTATATTTGATTGGGACCTAGAGTTTAAAGTGGGATTGGGAGCTATGATCAGATTTTACTAACTTATTACATCTTTCACAAACTTATCATCATAAATCTGGACAGTAAGAATACTGGATATTTCATAGGCAATTATCTTCCCTAAGCTTAGTCTAGGCAAGTTCAGCACAGGAGCAAGAAATATGACTGCAAAGTGTTTAGGTTTCTGTATAGACCCAAGTGATTCCTGCCAAATGCCCCAAAATGAATCTAGCACAACTTGTTCTTAGTAATTTTGCTGATGAAAGAAGCTAAATTTTAATAGAAAGAGAAGTATTATATGACAGTTACAGCAAGAGTAAATAAAACCAGAACAGACCAACGGTGAAAGAAATATCCCTAAAAAATTAATCTCAGTTTTGTTCTTAAAGTGTTTGTTAATGTGATTTCAATGGGATCTAGTATTGAGAATGTAGGACTCCACAATCTCCAGAATGGCTGAATTTATTTCTTTGGACTGGCTGTGTTTGAAGATGCACTGATAAAGAAAATGAAGGTGGAAGGCTCACTCAGTAAGTGCCATGTTACTGTGACTACATTTTTGAGAAGAAGCACCACCCCCATCCTTCATTTTGCTAAACACTAATTTATTAGAGGGCTTATTTAAATTGCTAAACACTGTCAGTGGAATTAGTTGGGAAAGAATTGGCTATTAATTGGAAAATATTTTCAACTTATAGCCCTATCCTTGTAATAGTTCAAAATCCAGTCTGGGATGAGCTACGATTTCTACTTTTCATGTAACTTCATTAAATAGAACTGAACAACATCACAGAAGGCTTCAAGAAATATAAGTGCTGATAAAAGCTACTAGCATTCCTGATGACAGTAGCTCAAACAGGAGAGATTACAGCCCTGTTTTTCAGGTTTGTT
This sequence comes from Piaya cayana, assembly GCA_013389865.1. Lineage (NCBI taxonomy): Eukaryota > Metazoa > Chordata > Aves > Cuculiformes > Coccyzidae > Piaya > Piaya cayana. Next base: position 268,904 of record WAAB01019174.1, read on the forward strand.
AGCTAATAACCAATATGTAATATGTATAACCTCTGCGTATAAGCAAGATAACATGCTGTTCCCATTCTGTGAACTGTAATCCAAGAAGCTCTCAAAGCAGAATTCATGGTAATTCTTGTCAACACAGTTATATTGTGCCTACCGAAAACAAAAGTAGTTAGTCCCCCTAGGTCAAAAAAAAATGCATGTACAGAGTTAATTCATGGCTAGAATACTGGTAAATCATCAGAAAGATGTTCCTGTAGTGACGGATGTAGTTGTCAGATGACAGTGAAAGAAAAAGAAAAAAAATAACACTTGAGATAACCATATGATCACTCAAAGAAACGGCATTCAGACTGCATTTTCTCCCACTTGCAAGCTATAATGAATAATTCATTGACATAGCTTTAAAATTCATTGTTTTGTGAGATAATAATCCTGCTTACCCAAATGACAGCCAATCAAAATGTAAATAAAGATAGGTCTAAGGACAGGTTTGAGCACAGCTCACTTGGGCTACGATGATTGCTATCTCATGGCAGAAGATTTATTTCATACCTACTTATTCTAAATTGATATTCCTGCTGTTCTCTGCTCAGCTCCTTGACATTTATAGACAAGCATTCGCATTAATGAGAATAAAGTAAGAGAAAATATAATAAATGGGACATACCAGGAGATTTTCAGGCTTGATATCTCTGTGCACAATGTTGAGACCATGAAGGTATTTGAGTGCACTGGCTAGATTGTAGACCATTGCACTCCCATCTCGCTCTGTATATTTTGTAGAAGAAGTGATAGCGTCAAATAGATCTCCTCCCTAAAGTAATGGAAAGATCACTATATGAAAAACTATTACGTAGATGATATTTCATTAAAAAAGCTTTGTAAAATCTTCCTTTACAAAAGGCCTCTTAAACAGTTAAAAAAATATTTTACAGAACGATGATCTTGTCAGTAAGATACTAGACTGGGACTTGCGTCGCCTACGTTGATTCTCAGCTGTAGACCAAGCTTCCGAAGTCTGACCTTGGGCCAATTTCAACTCTTCTCTGTCTTGATTTCATTCTATTGATCTTGCTACCTTTGATCTCTCATTTATAGTACCTACACGTAAGAGTCATACGCTTTCCCCTTTCCTTCATCTTATAATACCTTTACACTGCAAAAACCAGCCCTAACTTTGAGTAAAGCCTATAGTTATAGAAATTAACCCCATAATAAAAAGCCTAATGAAATAAACTGCAAATTGGAATTTCTGTAGATATTGCAGAAATATAAAATAAAAACAGATGAAAGGGACAAGCATGTTCATTTCCCACCTAAATGATCCTATGATATACCAAAAGGCAGAACCTACAGGCGATTTCTGAATATGCCAGTTGTGCAGTCTCTGATTATGGCTACCCTGTTCCTCTTGGAATACGTAACAACATGCGAGTTACTGATGCAGAATTACCAGTCACTGCAAGAAATTTTATGTGGGTGCCTCCATGATGGTTACCCTGGATACATCTGTAGGAGTGATCTGTCTGAGCTGTGGGTGGCATTCCAAGCATTTCAATACACATGGAAAAGAAGCAGCAATTCAGGAAATACAGGCCAAGATGGTGGTGTATTAGAATATTAAAAATATACTGTCTTTAACCAAGAAAAACCTCTACTATATAAAAATAGCTCTAGAAAAGGAAGATAAATGGGTAGGCTAGAGAAATTATGAATTCAACAACTGCAGACTTCTTTTAGAGGTTTCCCAGGCTGGCAACCATTCTAGAGCCGGCTCTTGAACCTAACAATATTTCAAAGAGAAATAAAAAGGGATTATGATATTATATATTATTTATATCTGACATGCCAATCAAGCCAATGTGCAGTGTTGCTGTGTAGGTATGGAATGCATACAAGAGAGTGCATGGCTAAAACTTAATATAATTTGTGCATTTGGTTCACAAGGTGACAGCAAAATGCAGGTTTTTGTTTTTTCTGTACATGTGTAAAGCAGCATCTATTTTCTGGTAAACTGGAAATAAGGCGAATGAATGAATGATTGATACAAGCAAATCAGGTGAGATTTTTGAGTTTTAATTTTCCTAGATCATAACCACTGGTTTAAAGTATTTGTTGTATCCACTGTCTATTAAGATAAGTTCATTAAAGAGAGATTGTTTCTTTAAAGCAAATGATTAAATAAAGACATTAGTGAAATAAATGCAAGTGTTCTGTCAGTAAATGAATACCACTACTATGCTCGCATGTTGTAAACATGACATAAAAACACTATCCACTTCTTTCTAGACTGCACATTACAGAATTACCTCAAATCTGTGTAAAGAGTCTAAATACAACTGAAGAAACAAATTCCTTTAATATAATTGACTGATGAGTATTTACCTGATTAAAAATCCAGGTTGCCACTGAAATCTTATCTGACTATATCTCCCAAGACCTTAACATCCCTAGATACTTCTCAGATTTTATACTAACACAGAGAAGTTTTTTTTAAAAAGTCTCCTTAGCCTTACCTTGACCAGCTCCATTACCAAATAGAGTTCTGCTGGGGTGTCCATTTCCTCTATAAGCATAATGATATTTGGATGCTTCACTCGACGCAGAATAGACACTTCATTTTCAATCAGGTGTTCCTGTTCAGAAAAGAGGACAGAAGTTAGTCTGAATAGACACAAAACTGTCAATTCACTTTTCCTTTAATCAGCTCACCACGTGACCAGTGACCACCCTTTCTGCTGTTTAATTTATACAGTAGAGGGTTATTGTCAGATGCTGGATTTTAACTTGTATTTAGCCCAACTGTACTTCATCACTGACCAAATATCATTTAACATACAGTATTTCAGACACATAAACCAATGGTGTCTATCTGGCAAAAGACGCCAGAACATGACAGCAATTTAAGAAGTGCAGATTATATTCTTATTGTGGGTATTATGAGGTGAAATTAAGTTCAGGCTCCCCTCCCCCTCCTGCCTCTGAGCTGGATCATTGTAACCTGCCACCCCCATCAACAGTTAACATGCGCTTGATCCTCTCCAGCCTTCACCTCTCATTTAGCATAGGCTACTCAAGGACAGATTACCTAAGACTTATTTTCAAAGGCTTTGTTTTTTAAAGAAGTTGTAAATCATACACAGGAAGAATATTATAACTGCTTTAATTACAGATTCATTTTATATGTATGTTCAGATTTACAATCTGCAAGATATGTAATAGCTCAGTTAATCTGTTGTGGCTCTAACAGCTTAATATCACACAGATTGAGTTTAATTTCCCCTTCCCTGTGCTTTTGAGGAAGTAAAGGGTTTCAAGAACAAGTTAGCTTCAGAATGTTCTGTTTTCTAGAACATTTTAGCACTTGGTTAACACGGAAGAGTGAAGCAAAGTACACACCCCTTTCATATGACGAATGCTTTGCATTTTCCTTTTTGCAAATGATTTTTTTTTTCCCCTTTTTTGCAAATCATTTGCATTTTTCCTATACTGGAATACAGATATTGTATTTACCTTCACTGCAAAGTAACTAACAATGCTTGCATAAAACACTGGTTTCCTTACACTTTGTCAGATAACATATGTACCCCTGGACTTGGAACTTATTCACATTTAATCCACTGATTAGTAACATGCACTTCATGCATTTATTTGTGAGCAGAGCAGTAGAAGTAGATGTGATCCACTGTGTATACGCAGTGATAGAAGATCTTACACAACTTCACCTTCTATTTCCAGGGTTATTTACGGACGCATTGTGTTTTTACCAAAGCTTTATGTGGCTATGTAACTCAGAAACCACATGCCGTGTGTGCATCTCATTTTGTGAGTACGGTGCGGCATACATGGGTTAAACAGTCACACCTTTGAAATTCAGTTTGAAAGAGCATCAATTGTCATTCTGAACAAACATATGTCTGCTCCAAGCAAAGTGCTCTGGAGGAAAAAAAACACAAACAAACACGAAGCAATTTTGTTAAACACAATGCTGAATCTAATCAACAGACAAAAGTGAACAGCTATAGCGTACCAAGCGTTATGGATGGAAGCCTGTAAATTCAAAACTAGCATTAGAAGTCCAAGCAAAACCTAGAATTCTTATTATAGCTTTTTCTTACCTAAAGAACAGACAACGTTCTAAATTATTACATCTATTAATTACAACTATGGCACAGTAGCGTTACCTGTGCTTTCTTTGTTTCACTTGACTAAATTGTTAATGGCTTTAAATAAAGTCCAGGCATAAGTAATGCTTATTTATGAAAATATTACTGTTTATTTAAAAAGGCTCTAAAACGTTATTGAGCTATTCTTTTAATACCTGCCCTCAAAATGCTAATATGTAGTTAGTTATTTTCAAGCACCCCACTGTTTTTGCTATATTTTGTCATGTGAAAAAATAATAATTCTCAAACATATAATGTTCTTCTGGATAATGCAATACAGCTTTCAGTCTATATTAATACGATTTACTTCCAGAGGAATTATTGTATAATTAACATTAGTCAACTGGATTCAAGTTTTAGGACATCCAAGGTAAACTGCTAGAGAGCAGTGAGCAACATACAAGTCACGATGAGCATTTTCAAGGCAGAGCTTATGCTGGCACATGAAGCACTAATCCATAGCAAAATTTAATTTTCTTTGTTGGAATTTTTTCCTGGACACTTCTGCTGCTGCTTTAACAGGTATAACCATCTTCTTAACAACAGTTCTTTGCTTGTACGTAACACATAGACCTGTATGTAGCTGTAGAGATTCAAGTCCTTTCAAAAGAGACATGTATGCATCCACAAGTTTTTTTTGTTTGTTTCAAAGCAGTGAGAATGATAAAACAGAAAATATGTCTTAACTCTGGAGTATAAAATGGATTTCCTATCCCTAGACTATTCCAGTTTATGATACCTAAGCAGCTGACCTGGACAAGTAATAAAAGACATCTAAACTTGTAAGCTGCGCACATCACCCAAAATTTTTCTTCTGCAACAAAACACGCTGGGTGACCCTTCCCACAGCCAAAGAAACACCAACATTTTAATCTCAAAGAGGCAATTCTTGCAGTTTTTCCTGTGGTTATGTATTTTTAAGATTCCTTTCTAAGCTTTCTCTTAGATAAACCTAGAAAATACGAGATAAAGTGATGGGGAGGCAGGAGCATTCATCTCCCAGCACCTAATACACAATTTAAAATCTGCCTAGATAAAACATTTCTGTTTGAGGACCTCTACTTAAAGCAAGTCATCACAGTTGATAACATGTTAGTGTACAGTAATATACAGCTCCTCACCACACAGAAATTCATATAGACTTGCTACATCTTCCTACAAGGTCACAATCAGAATTTGGAGCTCTGAATTAAACTTCAGAGCAGTTATTCTATGTAACTGACAAAAAGGGCACCTTTGAATTAAAAGCATTGTAAAGCATTGTAATCGATTGTAAAGCTACCTCCAGAATAATTTCTGTGTAAACATAAAGAAATAAGGTATTTGCATCAAGAAATCCATCTTTTCAGTCATCCTTGAGAAAATGGCATATTTCTTACTCTCAAAGAGTCTTTAATTCAGAATTTGTCTGCTAATTAATACCGTGCCCTCAGTGTTCTTTTAGCTAACACTAAACTATGATCCATTTGATTCCCAAGTTCCTCAAGAGCACTTTGTTTTTCATGTACTGCAATGCAATGCAGTGAGAAGAGAAATATTTTCCTTGGCAGTATCTATTCTAACTCTTAGTTTAGATTCTTGGCTGCAGGTTGGGGGGATTTTTCTTCCTTTTTAAAAAATCTCTACTTGGGAGGAAGTTGAAGAAGAGGCCTGACGCTCTCAGAGATATTTCCTTCAATTATATAACATGCTGTTCTGCTGGAGAGACAGTTTTGGACTCTTTTTTTCTAAGCCTGAATTAAAAAGAAAGTTTGAGGAACTCTTTTGTTAAGAGATCTTTGTTACACAGGATGATGAAACTAGACAAACAGAAAGAAATGGTTACAAAAATTTATTTCCAAATCCTTATTCTATATATTTTAAAAAAGCAGATGTAGAGCCATAAAAAGATAAAAATAAGAGGCAAAGAGAGATAGGAAGTATGTAAATACATTTATAGCTGCAAATTTCCTCTCTCAAACTTCACAGATCAAAATCTTTCTAAATATATTTTGGACACCTATTAGCATTTTCTTTGCTAACCCAATAAAATAGATGACTGCTTGTTTTTTACTCTATTATCTAGTAGACTTACAATCACCACTTTTATTCTTTTATTTGCTTCTTGGACACACTGTGATGCTGGTAAAGAGATGTACTGAAAATAGTCAGAAAACCCAAACACACCCACAATCTATGGTTAATGAGAAGCTGCTAGTGCTGTTTCTCCTATTTCTTTTATACATGTTAATTGTACACTACCTTTCCACAGCATTTAGCCTTGTCTATGATCTTCAGTGCAAACTCCTTTCCTGTGGATCTAGCAAGAGAAATATGAGAACCATTAATTAGAAAC